>JABUQX010036634.1:0-15000 GCA_015478945.1 Trachelipus rathkii
TAGCAACTACGGGGAGACTTGCGTGGTGCGCTTTGAGACATATTCCCAAAGCATTTGGACCTGGTATTGGGACGCGTGCTACTCTCTCCCAAGCCTTCCCTCCCTCCCTTGGTTTCCCCTTCTGCCTTTAGCTTACTTATGCACATTTTTCTTTTCAATCGCTCAATATCGGCTGTTTGTTGATGGGGTGATTCTCTCTTTCTTTTTCTATCAACAGTGGTGTTCCTCAGGGTCTGTCTTATCATCTCCTACTTATTCCTACTTTTCATTAATGCATTTCTCACCTGCACATCAAACTCTATCCACTCGATATGCCGATGACTCGACCCTTCACATTTCTTCAACTCATTTTCAATTCTGCTCCCTCTTTTACTGGTAGAAGAATTGCCTTTCGTCTCAATCTTTCCGATTCCTATTCGTCTGATCTGGATATCGAATTCTCCCCGGGTGGGTCTCTCTCAATTGTAAAATTTCATTCTTTGAAAACCAACATTCTAGCAAATCTCCCATCGTCTAAGCACACCTTTCCTAACTTTACCTAGTCTACTTTCGATCGGTTCTTCGTGCTCTCCCTGGTTGACAATATAAACATCCTTGGGGCCTTAACAAAAATAACAAACTCTCTTGGAAACCTCACATTACAACGGTTGCAGGGCGGTCCTCAATCGAAACCGGGAGTGATTCGTCTTAGCCCACTGCGACTTTTTTTTTCACTCTTCCTCAGTTGCTCTCTCCAGCAGCTTATACAAGGCCTCATGCCCATCGTCTGTCTTCTCGTTTTTCTCTAGGAGTACTGGCCGTCTTGTACTTGGGCGTCTCTCGTTTCACGCGTCTCGCGGGCTCGATTTCGCTACGCGGGCGGGTTCAGGTCCAAAAATAGGCTTATAAACTGTGATCTGTAGCTTTCCACGTTGCACTTTGACCCCTACTATCTTTGCGACAGTGGGAGATCAATGTTTTTGGTGCCTTATCTCTTTTCTATACTCTCGTCTATCTCGCATGGGCAGGTGCCGAGGGGCTTATCACTCGCAGCCACCACTCTAGCGACGCCTCGTAGCACAAGGGTGCTGTGTCGGAGCAAATGAAGTTTTGGCGTTATATTGGTAAAATTACCTGTCTCGCGGCGGTGCTTCCTGTCTTTCGTCTGCCCACCTCTGTTCTGTGGAATCTTCTCTTCACATCTTCTGTCTGTGTGAATTTAATCTCTCCTCACTTTAATGCCTGCGTCTGTCTTTATTCGCGAAATTTGTGTTTAGGGTTAGTACGAATGGTCTGAGGTGTGCAACCCCGCGACCTTCAATAGGGTATGCTTCTCTCTTCCCGTGAGTGGTGGTGAACAACTGTAAAAAAAAAAAAAAAAAAAAAATATATATAAATATATCCGTGGCGGCTTTAGGGTAGTGAGAGTAGCGCAACGCTCTTCACTCTCCTTAGTGAGCTCTCGGTCAAAAATATTATACATCAGTTCCAGCCATGATATATATAGTATTTATATTAAAGTATAACTATCTATATATCAATTACATATATTAATACGATATACTCTCTATATATAAAGTACTTATATAATATACTAGGTACATATATATACTTTCTCTCTACCTCAGAAAAGAAGTCACATTCTATATATCATTAGTATACTATGTATTATATATTAGTCCGACTTCTCACTTCCCAGTGCCGCCATGATTCCTATCGTCGCGCTCGCCACGCTATCTCAGCCTCGTGAGGCCTCTTCAGCTACATCTCCGGGATCACGTCGTTAGTCCTCTCCTCTCTCTCTCTCCCGGCGACACCGGAGCTCTCATGTCTACTCTTCTCTCTCGTCCGGCCATCTCGTCACTCGATCTTCCGCATTCCTCCTCCCGATATCTCTCTCTCTCCTTCGCTCCCTCTCTCATTCTCTAGGTCCCACTTTCTCTCCACTCTCTCCCTCTCAATCCTCCGCGTCTCTCTCTCGCTCCTGTCTCACCATCTCTCTCCGTCACAGGACTCTCTCCTCCCCTCTCGTCTCTCTCTCTCTCCTCAAGAATATTATTATAATTAATTTATAGTTATATATATAATATTATATATCTATACCCTCTCTCTATCTATAGTATGATATATTGACTAGAGTATTACATACCTATATACCTCTCAATACACCGTGACTATCTTAGCAATATATATATATAGCTCATAGCTATCATATCGACTAAAGTATATCTTAATAGTACGTATATAGCAATGATTTCCGCTTGAAGGGGGCCTACTTTAAGATCGCCATGGGCCATGTAAAATTCCTGCTCGGATTCCTTTTTTAATAAGTAGCATTCGAGTCTAGGAGCCCATATTGTTACTTCTCCGGAGTACAAAAAGAACATATTAGTTTCTTTTCTCCTAGCTAAGGAATGGCAACTTTGGATGTGCCACATGACAGTCATAACATTCATTTATTTTTTAAATAAGTCCCTCCTCCCTTTAGAGAACATTGAGTAAAGAAATAATATAGACATATTATCATACATAATTATAATATTGCTAAACGGTACTTATGACCTTATTCTCTAAATGCAAACCTGTGATATACTCCTTATCAAGCTACCGTATCTTAATTCCGAATTTCATTTAAATTATTGGAGCTCAAACCAGAGCGTGAGAAAACCGGGCGAATATGAGATCAGAGAGTCTCATTCCTCCGGCACTTTGTATACTGCCCTCGGCAGAACTACATTAGCTACGACATTTTCATGTTAAAATAGCGGGCGGCATGATCTGTGTGTGGAGTCATTTCCTGGTAATTAACTACGATATTTCATTTTTTATTAATATTTATTTCATTTCACTTCCGATTTTGTGTGTTTTTAATAATAAGGATGTTAGTTTTGATAAATGGACTGGGCCGATATGTAGGAATCTGCTATTCCTTTTAAGTTTCTCATTAAAAAATTAACATTTTAAGATTATTTTTTACGAGGTGTTGTAAGGCCCTAATGAAATTTCAAATGTTAGAAATATCTCAGGAATTGAGAAAGTAGAATGAAAATATAGTGGTCACTTGGGCATATTTACCTTGTCCTAATATAGAAATATGACCTCGTCTGCACCTAATATTACTCTCGAATAAATCCATATATGTCTAGAAAGTCCAAAAATATCTAATTTATATATATATTAAAATGCCGATCGTGCTCTATATACTACTATATATATAGTATATCGTATATAACATCATAGCAATAGATGACTCCTGAATGGTAGATGATAAAACCATATGATTCTCAAATATCAGATATCGGATTTTAAATCTTTATAATATATATTATTAATACAGCACTAAGTCGTTACCTCGTAATCTCTCATAGGTATAATCTCTCTACGATATATAGGCAATATAGTTCTATTAGTATTACTATACTATTATCTATATAATATTCTTCAGCTCATAATAATATAATTTATATATATATTATTCTATTATATTAGTATAGCTATAGTATACCTACTATTCTCTCTCATATATACTCAGTACTCTCTATATATTTATCTCTCTCCTTTACTTATATATCTCTCATATACTCTATAATAACTCCTACATATAACTAATATTTAACTAATCACTCTATATATATCTCTATACTTACATATATACTAGAATTATATATATATATATAACTTTTATCATTGTTATATATAATATAATAATCATACTTACCTTATGACTTTCTCAAAGAAACCACAATCTATATATAACTCTATATATCACCATTACGTAACTAGTTACTATACTGGATATATACATAACTAGTATATATACTATACCATATATAATAGTTAATATACTGAAAAGATGTATACTACTAACATCAATATAGTATAATATACTATAATATAGTCTTATATATATGATATTAATCAAATACAAATATATTAATAGTATATATAATATAATTATCTATATAATAATAATCTGTCCCATATATATAGTATATGTATAATATATATCATATATCTCTTCTCATCGATTATATAGAAAGAGAGAGAGATATTAACTAATTCTATATATATTACATATTGCATTATATATTCATTATTTACTAGGTATTATAATAATAATATCTTATATAATTCAATTATATATTATATAAAACTATATATCTATAAAGTACTATATATATAAATAAATCCGTAAACAAAATTACTATATCTTCTGGACTACATATATAACCTTATAAAGATACTTAGTATTATGAGCTCATTGATATATATCTATATCTCTTATCTCATCTCCTTTAAGTATATATAATCTCATATATATTATATATCATATAATAGATATATATACTTCTAAAATAAATAATTAAAAGAAAATGAAACAAAATGGATTAAAAAAATCTAAAAATTAAAAATCTCACAAGGTAACATAAAAATTATTGCGATCATTATTTTTTTCATATAAGTATATAAATATTCTCTCCCATTTAAATCTCTCATTTAGATATTAAATATATCATCTATATAAAGTAATATATATATCTATTATATATATAATTTATATAAGTTAATATAATAAATTAATAATACACAACTATAAATACTATTAAGAAAATTATATATACAGTACTATATTTTATTAGATATTTTACCAAGTTAATTTATATCATTTTACCATCAAAATTTTTTTATCTCTCATATATATACTCTCTCACTCTATATATATATAATATACTCTGAAAGACTACTTGGATTTTGCTACTAAGAATTTGATACGGAGCGCACTGAATATATATATATGAGTAGTACTAATATATAGTATATCATATATATACATTAATACGTATGATTAAGTAAATTATTATCATACTCTCGTATATCTCATCTTATACTAGGACCAGCCGTATATTACTATCTTTACTATGTATACTATATTATACTAATATATAAAGGTTTTCTGGTTAGTCATGATATATTATATATTATCTATACAGTACATAAGTCTAATATCTGTTATATCCACCTGTATATATATATTAGGTAATATATTATCTATCCTATGTGAGGTATATATAATAAGTATATTATATATATTTTCTCGTATATATTTATTAATTCATATAATAATAATTGACTACATCTAATATCTTATCCTAACGCCAGTAGTCTAGAATTCTTCGTTAGATGATAGACCAGAACCAATATAATATATTCATAGCATACATTAATTACTCTCAACTATTTATAACGATTATTAGCTATCTATATCACCTTAAGATTATAACTATATACTAGATTTTGCATTACTAAGAAATTTTGATCCACGAGCCCGGCCCACTGATCTCATAAATGATATAATATCCACTTATAGCATCATATAATATATATTACTTATGTAGATAAATATGTGAAAAGACACTTCATATATGATCATATACTCTAAGTATACGGTATGGGAATATAAATTAAATTATGTATATATATCAACTTTATTCAGATTAATATATATATTGTATATTATATAGATATAATCTATACTACTACTATATATATACCTTATATTTGATACTCTCTATATTATATATATTACTAATATGTAGATGACTTATAATTAGATATGAATTCATATAATATACTCTCCTCTCTCTATATATATAGGTATATTCTGTGATCTGTGTATGATAATAGGTCTTTACATTCGTTTATCTCATATATATATACTCATATATAACACATTTTATAATTATGATATTTTTTATTTTATATTACTTAATATATTACTGAAATTATATATAAAAACGTTATATATATATATACAACGTATATCAGATTTTCCCACTATGCTAAGCGATATTGGTGTTCTATCTCTTCATCTATAGGAACTACTAAAATTAATATAATATGTATAAGAGTAATAATAGCTATATATAGCTAGTTATAATTTCTTTAGTTTTGTGGGTGGTTTAATATTCATCAATCGCAATTTTTTATTTAGATTTATATTATGTTCTTTGTTAATATATACTCATCTCTCATGAATATATGTATAATTCAGATAATATTATTTACGTATATATATATAATTATATATAGTGTAATACGATGATTACATTCTGTATATAATGTATTATATTAAACTACACTCATACTCTAATATAATAGGTTAATAAAAGATAAGGAAAAATCCGGGGGCAAATTTATTTTAATCTTATAAGTTAGTCGTTATTTGCTTCGTATATACAGTAAATATCTCTCTCTATGATAATTGCATATATATACTAACATATATTATATACTCTATCTATTATTATAGTTTATTTTAATGAGTAGTATATATATATATATATATATATATGACCACAGCATGTTAAGAGAAGACGGGGGATGTGTATCAAAGTCCGGCACCCTGGTTAAAGACGGAAAAGAATTAGGTTTAGCTGAATAAATTTGTTGTGTGCCAACCATTTGGAATACCTATTATAAACCCTGTGAATTGGAGAGTGTTTAATATTACATCTTGAACCCTCCCTAAATTATAGGAAGAAAGCGTTACTCAGTGCCCCAAATATATACTGACTAATCTGGCTCACCTTGTTAAACGTACTACATTCACTGCCGGGTGAAATCGTATGATATAGTGATCCACCAAAAATGGGCCTAGAAGTCTTGGTCGGTGAAATAATATATGTCTATCTGAAAATCCACGTTTTTATTTCGGAATTACATAATTCTTATCTTGACAAGATAAAAGTAGAAAAAAGAACACGAGTTCAAGCGTATTAAAACATAATTGGGCAACTTTTTTTTGTAACTAAGGTTGCCTGCTTCTATCACACACAAAAAGTCAGCCCTGCCGTGTTCCAGTTTTCTGGATGCGATGCATGCTATAGCTTCTTGTTTGTAAAGTTGTTTTGCTAGGAAGTAACGAGTATATTATAATATCTTCTCTCTCCAAGCTTCACATTAAATTTATTTATACCTTAAAGGTATTTTGTTAATATTACTATATCTATATAATATATCATAAATATTACTAATATATATATAATCTAAGTATATATAATATACCAGAATCACTCCGATACTTCCCCCTCCCATGTAGTCCGGCGTCCTCTCGACTCTCGTTCGCGTTCTCCCCTCTTCTAAGCCCCGTCCCTTCATGCACCGCCAGCGCTCTCTCCTCCTCGTTCGGGCTCCGCGGCTATTGGTCTCTTTCCCCCCCCTCCAACCTCTCACCCCTCCCCCCCCCCTCCGGAGATTTATATAATATATGATATATTATATTATTAATGATATTTATAACTTCGATAATAATATATACTCTACCCGATAATTATCATTACTCTATATCTATATCATATATATAGCGTTATATTTATTTGAAAACTTAGTATCTATAATATAAATCCGTTAATATAATATATTATTATAAATATTAGTTCGATTAGCTATACTATAAAAATATTAACCCTATATATATAGCTATATATACCAGTATTAGATAAACTAATATATATATATAGTCGTATAAATATACTATTAGTATTATACTATTAAGTATAATTAAATATGATAATATATATATACAGTATACATAGTATGATATTATATATTCATAGTTATATCATATATATATTGTACATTAGAAGTGTGTGAGTTTGTTTTAATATATCTACGTTATATTGTATTATACCATATTATTAATATAATAGTCTCTATATACAGTTTGTTATATTGGCAGTATTCCGGTGATCTAAAAGATTTCAAATACAATATCTTGGCCCTCCCACATGGCGAGTAAAACGTTGGAAATAAAATTGTTCCTTGAAATCCGCCTATTGACTTATTTGATCAATTGATATAAACGATGATTTCCTGGATGATTTTGATACAGAGGAATCCCTAGAGTGGAATAGCAATGTATACAACTGCCAGTACTGTGAGGAAAAGCTTGTAGAATGATGACTGATAATGGAAACTTATACTGAAAGCCACAAATGACAACCCTAAATTATGCGGGCATGATCCGTCTCCTTAGTGGACAGCCCGAGACCAGTTTCACTTTGTTGGAAATGCTGGTGTAAGTGACAAACTTGAGGGTATTACCACCCCAACTAATATATTTAAAGCTTTTATAAATGAAGATATTGTAAATTATATTGTTGATGAAACAAATATGTACGCTGAAACTTACATTGAGTAGAAAAGACGAGCTGGAAAGATGAGGAGAAAAAGTCGCGACCTTCTATGGCATGAGACCAATAAAGGTGAAATTACTTCCTTGATTGGACTTATCATGCTACAAGGAGTCATATGTAAGCCAGAAATAATGATGTATCATTCCACAAATCAACTCGTGTTAACGCCTATCTTTGGTAAAATAATGTCGAGAGATAGATTTCTAATTCTGCTGAAGTATTTGCATTTTTCTCATGAACAATCAGGTAATGACCCTCTTTATAAACTAAGGAATATTATAAACATGCTAATCCCTTTATTTCAAGATAACTACACTCCTGAACAAAATATTAGTATTTTATTATTCAAATGAAAGATTAATTTTAAAATTAGTTAAAATAAGGATATTCATTAATTCATTTAAATAACAAAATGAAATTTCAACAACAAAGTCAATTTAAAATAAAGGAAAAATATTGAAATGAAAAAAAATATATTTACATTGTAAGAACTTGTCAACCTTGTTAAACAATAATATTGACCTTTTGTTGTTAAAATTTTCTATTTAATGGGAGACTTCATAAAATTAAAATCAAAAATTTTCAACATTTTTTTTTTAATTATCTAAATTAAGTAGAAAAATTCCTCCTGAACATCATGGTGTTATTATTTTTTAAAAATTGCTACAATAGGTTTTTTTAAATACATAAAGTTCTTGAAGAGAAGGCGAACTAAAAACATTTCAAAATCCCAGTCAAATTGCAAATTCCCAGTTAGGATCAAAAACATTTTTATTTATAAAACTATAGAAAATCTAATTTTTTTTTCAATTCTCACTAACATTTTAGCTCCTCAAGTCATCAATATAAAGTGGAGCTCGAGCTGGAAGCCGGAGCTGGAGCCTTAGCCGGACGCCGGAGCCGGAAGCCGGAGACCGATTCGGACCGGAGCCAGGAGCTGAGCCTGGGTATATTTTTTTTTCAATGAATTTAATTTTTTTTAGATAAATTTATTTCAGAAGATGTGCGGAACAATTTTCAAAAATAAATACATGAAATCCTTAGTTCGATCCGGGATCCGGGATCCGAAAGTCAACGAGCTCGGAGTCTCGAAGTCCGAGCCGAGCCGGAGTATTGAATTTTTTTCGAAGAATATTTTTTTTTAGAAGACCTGCTGAACAATTTTCAAATAGTGCAGAACCCTTAGTCGGAGCTGAAGCCGAAGTTTGAGCTGGAGCCGGAGGCCGAGCCGGGGCCGGAGCCGGATCCTGGTAATTTTTTTTTTTTTTCTAAAAATAATAATAATTTAAGTGAAAAATTTATTTCCAGAAGACGTGCGAACTGAAACATTTTCAAATAGTACAGAAAAACTTAGTCAGATCCGGAGCCGAAGGTGAAGTCGAAGCCGGAGCCGGGAGCCGGATCCTGGGCATGAATTTTTTCAAAAAAAATATTTTTTAGGTGAAATATTTATTGCCAGAAAGACGTGCTGTACAATTTTCAAATAGTGCAGAAACCTTAGTTTGGATCCGGATCCAGAGTCGGAGCCGGATTCGGAGCCGATTCTGGGTAATAAATTTTTTTTAATGAAAGAATTTTTTTTAGATGAAAAATTTTTGCCCAAAGGACGGTGCTGAAACAGGTTTCAAATAGTTGCAGAATCCATAGTCCGGATCCCAGATCCGGAGTCGAGCCAGAGTCGAAGGTTCGGATGCCGAGTCAGAGCCGGTGCATATATGTATAAATTTTTTCAAAGAAGAATATTTTTTTAGATAAAAAGATTTATTGCCCTATTTCACATTCGTGCTAGAAACAATTTTCAAATAGTGCCAAAAACCTTAAGTCAGATCCGGAGCCGGAAGTGAAGTCGGAGCTGGAGGTAAGTCGGAGCGCGAGCCGGAGCCAGAGCCAGAGCCGGAACCTGGGTATGACAAATTTTTTAAAAAAAATAATTTTTAGGTGAAAAATTTAATGCAGAAGACCACTGAACAATGTTTCAAATAGTGGATGAAAACTTTAGTCAGGTCCATCCGGTCGGATCCGGAATCCGGATTCGGAGACGGATCCCTGGGTATAAATTTTTTCAAGAAATAATTTTCTTTGATGAAAAATTTAATTGCCAGAAGACTTTGGCTGAACAATTTTTCAAAATAGTTCAGAATCCTTAATGCGGACCGGATTTGAGTCGGAGGCTCGTGAGTCGATTCTAAAATCGAGATGGAAGTCGGAGCCAGATATGATTTTTTTCGAAAAAAATATTTTTTTAAATTGGAAAATTTTTATGATAGAAGACGTGCTGAACAACTTTTCAAATAGTTCAGAACACGCATAGCGGATCTCGAAATCCCGGAGTCCGTGAGCCGGAAGCCGGATCCTGGTAGATAATTTTAAGAAAAATATATTTTTAGGTGAAAAACTTTTATTGCTCAGAAGACGTATCTGAACAATTTTGCAATTAGTTAGAAATCCTTAGTCAGATTCCGGAGCTGAAAGTGAGTCGGGAGCTGGAGTAGGAGCCCGGAGCCGGAGCTGGAGTCAGAGCCGGAACCGCCTGGGTATGATTTTTTTTCAAAAAAAAAATTTTCAGGTAAAAATTTAATGCCAGGAAACGTGACTGAGACAAATTTCAAATAGTGGCAGAAAACCTTAGTCGGGTCCCGGATCCAGAATTTCCCAGATTCGGAGCCTTATCTTTTTAAATTTTTTTCAAGAGATATATTTCTTAGATTGAAATAATTATTCCAGAAGACTGCTGAATTCAATTTTTCAAATATGTGCAGAATACTTAATGTCGAATCCGGACTTCAGTAGTCGAGCCGGTCGAAGTCCGGAGTCCGGAGTATGATTTTTTTTTCGGAAAAATATATTTTTTTTTGTGAAAAATTTATTGATAGAAGAAGTGCTGAACAATTTTCAAATAGTGCAGAAACCTTAGTCAGATCCGAAGCCGAAGCCGAACTCGGAGCTGGTGTCGGAGCCGGAGCCGGAGCCGAATCTTGGGTATTAATTTTTTTTCAAAAAATATCTTTTTATGCGAAAAATGTATTGCCAGTAGACGTGTTGAACAATTTTCAATTAGTACAGAAACCTTAGTCGGATCCGGAGCCGGATCCGGAGCCGGATCCGGAGCCGAACCCGGAGCCGGGTCCTGGGTATGAATTTTTTTTAAGAAATATTTTTTTAGGTGAAAAAATTTATTGAAAGAAGATGTGCTGAACAATTTTCAAATTGTGCAGGAACCTCTGATGGATCCGGATCCGGAGCAGTATCCGGAGTCGGATCTTGCTTATACATATTTTTCAAGAAAAATTTTTTAGTTGAAAAATGTATTGCCAGAAGACTTGCTGACTAATTTTCAAATAGTTCAAAAACCTTAGTCGGATCCGGATCCGGATCCGGAGTCGGAACCGGAGCCGGAGTTAGAGCCGGATCCTGTTTATAAATTTTTCCAAGAAAAATTTTTTTAGATGAAAAATTTATTGCCGAAGACGTGCTGAAACAATGTAAATATAGTGCAGAAACCTTAGTTGATCCGGATCCGAGTCGGATAACGGAGCCCGGATTCTGGTATAAAATTTTGGTTAACTATAAGATATTTTTTGGTGAAGAAGTTTATTGCCTTAGACAGACGTGCATAAGCAGATTTTCAAATATGTGTCAGAAACCTTAGTCTGATCCAGCGTACCGGATCGTGGATCCGCAGCCCAGGATGTATGAAAACGGAAACCGGTTCTTGGCATTTAAAATGTTCTTTCTAAAAAATATTTTGTACTGTGAAAAAATTTATTGCCAAGAAAAGTACTCCACAATTCTTCATACAGTGCAGAAACTATAGTCGGAAGTTGAGCCTGGAAGCGGAGAAAATATAATTATATTTTGTTCTTTGGTTGTAAAATAAGATATTCAAAGGCTTGAATTGATATCATTGTAAAAAGAAATATATTATATATATATATATATCATATATAATATATATATTATATAATGATATATATATATATATTAATATATATATAATATATTATATATATAATAATTTAATACTGTGGATTGGGTTATGAATAGAATTAGAGGTGGGGTGAGGTAGCAAGGAATGGTGTTAGAGTAATGGAAAATGAAGAGCAAATGGAGGGTGCCCTGACCTATTAATGCGAATATTTAGTTTTAGTGTGCGAAAATATGAAAATTAGCTTTGAGGGGATTATTAGAGAGAGATTTGCAGGTGTGTAAAAGGAGGGGTTTTGAAGTAAACGTAGATAGTAAGGTTATGGTTTTTGAGTGAGGATAAGTTTCTCTGTGTAAAGTTAATGTTAGATTGGTGAGCAGCTGGAGCAAATTCTGAGTTCTAATATAATTTTAGGAATAGTATGGGTGGATGAAAGGGAACGAGTATCCCAGAATTAATATGAAAGTTGTGAATGGAAGGAAGATGGCTGTGCAATTAAATCCTTAGTGGATGCAAAGGGAATAATTCTTGAGTGATGCTAGGGTCTTACATACGTATGTTGTTACCTGTGTTAATGGATAGTAATGAGACTATGGTCCTGGAATAGAGTGGAACAGATAAAAGTAATAGATATAAACTTCTGCTGGGGCTACACGGCATTTTGATGGGTTGGCTCCTGGGTTACAGGAGCAACCAACCAAGTCAACCAGCCGACATGGGCACGAAGATGATTGTTCGATAAATTTGCAATAATAAGATCGATGAAAAATTTCACTCCGCGCATGACTCGAAGCCATCGACAATCAGAGTCCGCCGTTAGAACAAGTACAGGAGGCTCTACCACTAATTCCGATCTGCCACTCCAGAAAAAGAAGGTAATCTCGGAACAGTTTCAAAGTCTCATGCTCGATATCACTGCTTGAAACGGTACTTAATTTTTATCCATAGAAGGGTTCTTTTAACCCCCTACTGGGGCTAAACACACAGCATTCTGCTAGTTTTGCTCCCATGTTACAGGAGCAAACCGACCAAAGTCAGACCACGCCGACATTGGAACATCTATATTCTTGTGTGCGATAAATTTGCAATAATAAGACGAAGAAAAATTTTCCTCGGTACCAGGACTTGAACCGTCAACAACAGCGTCCCCGTAGACAATGTACAGGACGTTCCACCACTAGTTCCGACCAACACCCACAAAGAAAGTATAAGTATAATCTCTTTACAGTTTTCAAGTTTCCGGCTTCGATATCACGCTTTGAAACTCGAAACTTATTTAAATCCATAGAAGGGTGTTGGAACCCCTGCTTGGCTACACGGCAGTCTTCTGGGGTGCTCCTTGGGTTACAGAAGCAACCGACCAAAGTCAAGGAACGCCACATGGGCACAAACATGCCGTTGTGTGACAAATTTAATAATAAAGACTGAAGAAAAATTTACTCGCGCCATGACTCGAACCATTGAACAACAGCGCCGCCGTTAGACAATGTACAGGAGGCTCACCACTATTGCCGATTCCGCCTAACCAGAAAAAAAGCATCTCGGAAGTTTTCAAAATTCTTGCTTCGATATCACTGCTTTGAAACTCGATATATACTTCCCAAATTCCACATAGAAAGCGGTGGTTTGGAACCCCTGCTTGGTCTAAGCGGATATTCTATTTGCTTCCAATGTTACAGGAGCAACCAACCAAATCAGGCGCACTCCGATTATGGGCACACATTGCTTGTTTGTCGACAAATTTTGCATTAATAAGACAAAGACAATTTTCACTGTGTCCATGACGTCCGAACGCATCGACAACATCGTCCCGTCTGTTTAGACAATGTGTCTAGGAGGTTAAACCACTAGTCAGATCCGAAACACACCAGAAAAAAAGGTATTTCGTTACATGTTTTTAAGTTCCTAGCTTCAATTTCATCTTTCTTGTGAATATCGATACTTAATTAAAATGCCACAGAAGGGATGTTGGAAACCCCTTCTTGGCTAACCGCATTTTTTCATGGGTCTCATGGGTAAACATGGACCCAACACCAACGGGTCCCAAGATACGCCAACAGGCGCACAACATGCTTCTTTACGACAATTTGCAATAAGACGAAATAAAAAATCGCGTCGCTTCCAGATCCGACTATCGACAACAGCGTCGCAGTTAGACAATATACAGAGGCTCTACACTAGTCCGATCCGCCTCCCTAGAAAAAACGCATCTCGGAAGTTTTCAATTTTCTTGCTTCGATATCACTGCTTTGAAACTCGACACTTACTTAATTCACAGAAGTTAAATTCAGAGAAGGGTGATTGGAATCTCTGCTGGGCTACACGGGCATTGCTTCTGGGGTGCTCCTGGGTAACGGAGCAACAAGACAAAACAAGGAAGTCGCCGGACCAATGCGGCCAAGATACTTGTTGCGAACATAATTTGCAATAATAGACTGAAAAAAATTTTCACTCGCGACAGGACTTCGAAACATGCGACATAATGCATCGCCGTTAGACAATGTAGAGTGTAGAGGTGGCTCTACCACTAGTTCCGATCCGCCTCCCCGAAAAAGAAGGCATCTCGAAAGTTCAAAATATCCTGCTAGATTTATCACTGCTTTGAAACTATCAATACTTATTTAAAAATTCCACTGAAGGATGGTTGGAACCCCTGCTGGAGCTACCAACCACGGCCATTCTTCAGGGGTTGTCATTGTGTTACAGGAGCTATAGCCGACTCAATAGCAAGGAACGAAGACATAGTCTGCACAATATCTTGTTTGCGACAAAATTGCAATTAATTAAGACGAAAAAAATTTCACTCGCGCCAGGACTCAAACATCAAAACAACAGCTGTCGCCGTTAGACAAGTAACAGGACTCTCTAGACTAGTCCGATGCGCCTTCACCCAAAAAGAAG
>JABUQX010036634.1:17500-25000 GCA_015478945.1 Trachelipus rathkii
TGTTACTATAAATTATGTTAAAATGCAGGCATATCTGCAGAATTATTTTTAAATGAAAAAAATTCAGCTTTGCATAAATAAGAAGTCGCAAATGGAATTAAAAATTTTTTTTTTTAAAATTTTGAGCTAATTTCATAAATTGTAAAGTCCAAATCTTATAAATATACATATTATTTGAATGTAGTATAATATTATATAATATATATATATATATTATATTATATATTATACTATATATATATATAATTATATTATATATATAATATATTATATATATAATATATAATATATATATTATATATATAGTGTGCAATGACTACAACACAAAAGAAAAGATTTCCTATGAGAATATAAACATAATATACAGAATGGAAAAAAATTTTGTTCAAGTAACAAAGAAGTATCAGGAAAAATGATACAGATTAATAGATTAAAATAATAATAATAATGTAACAATAATAATAATATTAATAATAAATAATATAATATTAATAATAATAATAATATATAATATTAAAATATAATAATAATAATAATAATAATAATAATAATAATCATATAATAAAAAATAAAATAATAAATAATTAATAATATAATAAAATAATTAATAAATAATCAATAATAAAGACCAAATATTATTATTATTATTAATAAAATAAGTTAAATAATAATAATAATAATAATCAATTATAATAATAATAATAATAATAATAATAATATAATAATAAGTAATAATAATAAATAATTAAAATATAATATAATGATAATAATAATAATAATAATGAATAATATATAATAATAAATAATATAATATATAATAATAATAATAATTATAATAATAATAAAATAATAATGAATAATAATAATTAAGAATAATAATAATAATTGATAATAATGAATAATAATATAATAATAATAATATATAATAATAATAATAATAATATATAATAATAAAATTAATAATAATATAATAATAATAATAATAATAATAAATAAGTAATAATAATAATAATTAATAATATATATAATAATGAATAATAATAATAATAATATTCAATTAATAATTAAATAATTAATAATTAATAATAATAAATAATAATAAGAATTAATAATAAAAAAAAAAAAATTAATAAAATTAATAATAACAATAGCTAATTAATAATAATAATAATAATAATAATAATAATAATAATAATAATAATAATAATAATAATAATAATAATAATAATAATAATAATAATAATAATAATAATAAAATAATAATAATAATAATAATAATAATATAATAATATATAATAATAATTAATATAATAATAATAATGATATAACAATATAATAATAATAATAATAATAATAATAATAATAATAATAATAATAATAATAATAATAATATTAATAGTAATCAGATAGTACCATACGTTATCATTTCTTTTATTATTATTTAATTCTGTGAATTACATTTTGGTGATTATGTTTCATCTTCATGCTTCTGTAGTTTTTAGTCTTGATTATAATATTTAAGTAGTCCATTAATATTTTCCATCTCAAAATGACAAAGTGTGGGTGTAGAAAGGATGATGTTTTGAAAATTTGTGTTACATTTTCAGCCATTTGTTCACATGTAAACTGAAAAATATAACAAGTTGTTAAAAATTAAGAAAATAAATGTAATTAAACCCTTTTAAATTGTGAAAACAAAATTACCTGTGAAATATTAGATTTCAAATATTTTATAAAGTTCTAGTTATATGCTAGTATGAATTTTCAGATTTTAATACACATATTAATTAAGTGAGACAGATGGTTGTATCCTTCCTATATATTCAAAATTTTCAAACAAGATTTTTCACTTTCACAAGGTGGTTGGTACAACAAATATCTAGTATGCATTGTCATTCATGATATATATATATATATATATATCATGTATAATATACAGATATTCTTGTGAAAACTCAAGTGGCAGTTTTATTTTGAAATTCAGAAGCTTCTTTTCAAACTTCTGTAGGAATAAGGAATGTAATTCCTTAGTGGATTTTTATTTAGAATTTTTGTGATTTCAAGTTCTGAGAGACGATGCAGTAATTTATTCAAGAAAATTCATTCAAATAATCATCTGTCATTGATATTCATACACATTTGAACTTCATATTTCGAATGCACAAGTTAAATATTTATTTAAAATGAATTAGGAATTTATAAGAATTACTAGTAAAAAATAACAGTTCTGCAAAAAAAAAATAATTAAACATATCATACAAATAATTTAGGATGAATGTAAGAGTAATCAAGAACTGTTTTAAGATATGGGAAAAGATTCTGTAAAGGAATCTGTAAAGAAAGAACTTTCCCTTGATTAAAAGGAAAAAAAAATTCAAGGTTGGTTTTGTCATTCGATTTACCTGTGGGGAAAATGAAATCAATATTCATTAAAATTAGTTATCATAATGCTTCCAAATATTCTTTTATGATAAAAATTGAAGTAGTTTTCTCATATTGGACTTCCTTATAAGAAAAGGAGACGTCATCTTTCGATTATTTGCAAAGAGAAAGAAAGTCGACATGTATGTGAATATTGGTTTCAGCAGATGATTCTTTAGGAAAAGGAGAAAGAATATGAATACCCAATATAAAAAGTATAAAGATTCTACCTAAAAAGCTAATAGGTGAAATCAGAACGAAATGTGAATGTATGCTTGTTACAAATTAATCTTTCTTTTATGGTGAACCTTTCATTTATATTATAAAAATAAATTTAAAATAATTGGTCAAAGTTTCTTTAAAAAGAAAACATATCAAACAATCAGAAAATGTAAGTTTTCTAAGGAAGAAAAATATGTTGTACAAGATTCCTTAAAAGTTATATCAACTGTATAAGAGATTTTATTCGATATTAAATAAAAATAATATTTTCATAGTTACCTTTGAAAAAGGAAGGATGGAATTATTGTTTAGATATTCTTTTATCAGTGTATGAAAACAGTCAGAAAATGAAAAATGAATGTAATAATTGAAAGTTATATGTCTTTAGAAAGCGGAAGCAATACCAAGATAGAGAGTGACAATAAAGATCCATTTTATTTCTTCTGAAGTTTTGCAAAAATGTTAATTTATATAGTTGTAAAGATAATGAAAAAAAGAACAAAAGGAAAAAAAAGGAAGTTGCCTTTCATGTATATGTTACAGTTAATCTGAAACAATAACTGAGGTGGGGTTAACTGTATTATTGAACAGAGTTAAAAGTTTTCTAAATGATGAAACATGAGACTTTGCATGTGAAAAAGGAAAAAAAAAACAATATGCTTGTTTAATTCAAATGAAATAAAGAATTAACAAAGAAAAATTATATCAAAATTAATTGTAGGAAAATTAAAAATAAAATAAAAACAAAGAGATGTGTGTTACAACAGTATTTCAATTCAATGTAGTACACATGAGAGAGATTAACCAAAAATATAAAAACTAATCTACTATGGACATGTGAGAGAAAGAGCAAACTCAATGTTAACCAAGAAAATCACAACTTATAAAAAACTTAAGATAAACTTATGGTAAACTTAAAACAAAATATTTGAATCATTAATGGAAATATTGAATCACACTTGTAAAACTTTGAAGCAAATATTTAAACATGGAATTAATTCAAATATTTTCTCAAATATTTGATAGTGTTTTGATCAGAGCAGAACTGAGCCAATTTGACTGTAAGATCAAATCAGTAAAGCATATGTACATTTGTTTAGAAATAATGAAAAAACAGGAGACATGAAATATTTTCTTGAAGCCATATGTTGCTTGAAAAAAACTGCCATTTTATGTTCTGAGAGAAATTCATACACAGCAGGCCCATAACAGGACGAAAAATATATCATAGACAGATATATCAAAGTATAAACCAAAGCTTGGATAGTTTTGACCAAGAACTAAGTTGTCAAAGACAAAACAAATAAAATAATATAATATAATACTATATTATATAAATATATATACTAATCTAATATTTGATAATATATATACTTATATATATATATAGTATACATTACTATTAATATATACAATATATTATATATATATATAGTATAATAGATATATATATAATATAGATAATATATATAGATAGTATATATTATAATATATATATATATATATATATAAAATAATATAATATATATACGTATTATAACAAAACTTAGTGAAGTGTGGAGGGACAAATTTGTCTGAGAGAATAAATTGTTTAATAACAAAACATGAAAACAATTTGTAACCAAAACTGAAGTGCGGAGAACAAAGTTTTTCTGACAGAATAAATTGTGAAAAACAATAAAAATATGTAACAAAAAACTGAAGTTTTGAAAAACAATTATTTCCCCGCTTGTATTGAAAGAACTTCAAAGTATTCTCCTTTTGTAAACAATTAAGAAAAAAGGAACAATAATGTATCAGGAATAATTGTATACAGACAATTACAATACTTGTGTGTTGTGTTATATAACGCTCTGAAGAATATATGTGTCTTTGTGTTCAATAAGAGTGTGCTTTATAAACATATTGTGAGGATCTAGCTATTGACAATCTAAGGAAAAGAAATGAATGAGAAACACAAATAAATGGATTATAAATCAATAGATTATGTTGTGTTTGTTCCTTTAAAACAGGAAAGTTTACAGCCTAAACTAGAAGTGAGAAAAAGATCAGAAAATGAAACATTTTTTAGGCTTCAAAGTTTTCACTTCAGATTGCTGTGACGTATATTCTTTTGTCAAAGAGTGCAATTATGTAGGTTTGACTCGAGAGAGTCATTAGTCAAGGACTTGGTAGATAGAAACCTAATTAAACAGAAATTTAATAATTTCTGGCAAATTAATTTGAAATTAGGCTCTATAAAAATATTTGTTAGCACACAGTTTTTCTCTCTTTTCCTCAGAGATACCACAAGAATATCTGTTAATTGTTTCAAATATGTGGATTAAACAAGTTTAGTCCCACTGAAAGTTGACAAGGAATATCAAACTGAGTTGAAATGAACTTAAGAACAAGATCTAGGAACAAATGTAGTCAATTTTGATTACAGTAACAAGAAATGTAATTACATGGGTACTTTTTGCTCATTATAACAATGTAAAACAGAGAAAAAACAGGATTGAGATATTCTGAATGAGCAACCTTTTATGTATTGAAAACACTTCTTTGAGAATTATTCATTGAATAAAAATGTTTTATGCAAAATATGAGGATTGAAATTTGAAATTTTCTGAAGAACATTGGACTGAAAACCACAATGGCAAATGTAATGAAGATTTTAGTACATCTTCAGTGGATTTCAAAAAGAAAAGAAAGATTAGTTCACAGACTGATCAAACTTCCTAACTTGTGGAGTGTTTTTTCTAAAATTCGGTCCTATTTATTACTTTTAGAGAAGTACTTGAGAATATAGGTAGAATTTCAGAAGTGTTAAAGATCAAAATAAAATAAAAATAAAGGGATTTAGTCAGTTTCCTTTTTGAAGGAGTTTTCAAAAGTTCTGGTTCTATTCGGACTTAAATATAGCAACTGAGGATGTTTAGACCTTCTAGAAAATGAATTAAATAGAAGGTATGGACATTCGCTATAAGTCTATATGGGAAAAATTCAGAAAATTAACCTCGATGTATCTTACTAAGAGATTCTAAAGAGGAGCAGTAAGTATGAAGCACTTATAGTAAATTATTATTCCGTGATCATTTAATGTTATGCACTTTTTTTAAGAATTTCTGAAAAGTAGTTTGATAAACTAGAAAGCATAGAAATGCTCTAAAAGATGTTACCAAAAGATGATTTGCTTAAGAATTATGAAAACAAAATGTTTTGTTACATTAGAAAGAAACAGGAATGGTTTTAGCAAGGCAGTGAGAAGAAACTTTCACAAGTTTCATAAGTTGTATCTATGAGAATTTTTGAATTTGCAGAGTTTTCCGAATTGGAAAAATACATTAGGAGCTTTGGCTACTAAAGTAGCTTAAGCAAAAGACTGGCTGCATCGGCAAATAGAAAAAAGCTGTATCTTATGCTATCTTAAAGAAAAAACATTATCAAAACAAAAAACAAGCTTTTAGAAAATGTCAACATAGTTTTAATAACAGATATAGAAATGCAGAGTCTAAAGTCGATCACATACAAGATTAGGCACTACAGTATTCACTCTATATACCGAGTACTTCTAAGTAATATGTAATAATATCATACTAGTATACTTATATATATATTATAATAATATATATATATATAATTATACTATAATATATATATATAATAGTATTATATATATATAATATATACTATACTATAATATATATATATATAATATTATCTCAAAAGGCGACTCCTGCACTCGTGCTGCACGTGCTAACCGTGCTCAGGCACGAGTTGTATTTCCAAAACTTATCTATTTTGCAAATTTCATAATGTTACGACATTTTCTCTTGTTTTTTTTGCTAAAGTTGGTCAAATAAATGAAATTATTACATTAATAGATATATAGGATAATTTGCAAAATTGCATATGAAGAAAAAGGGAAAGAATACCGCTATTTAAATAACGTCGTTTAACACATTAAACAAATAGGATAACGTGCCCAAAGCAATTGGGCGGATATCATATTCAGTCAAACTACATGTTATAAAAATTATTTATAAATTACTATGGTTAGAGTTAAATAAAAAATCGTTTAGCAATATCTATCACATAATAAATATATTTTGGTATAACAAAAGCTATTTTAATAAAAAGAAATCTTAAAATAATAAAAAGTAGTCTACAAAAATACTTTTAGAATATAAATAAAAAATAAAAAGTGCTTGAAATATTATTTAAAATTAAATGTTAGTTCACGTAGAATAAACAATAAAAAAAACGCCGTTCCCAATGAAAACATATTAATGGGAACTAACTCAATATTTCTCATATTATTATTATTATATATATAACATATATTATTATATAATATATTATAGTATATATATTATAATTACTATTTATAATATATACTATACTGATATATATACTATATATAGCGTATAGCCTATATTATATTATTATATACTTATATATGTATATATATATCATATATATCTGGTACTATATATATATATATATATACTATATATATACAATAGGTATATATATATATATAATCAATTTATTATATTATATATATATATAACATTATATATTATATATATATATATATCATATCAATACTATATATATATAGTATAGTATATATATAGTATTATATATATATATTTAATATATATATTATATATATTATATATATATTACATATATATATATATATATATAATATATATATATATATACTAGGTATTATATATATCATATATCATATATATATTATATATAGTATGTATATATACGTATAAGATATATATATATATATATTATATGTATTATATATTTATATATATATATATATATATAGTTATATTAATATACTATATATTA
>JABUQX010036634.1:32500-33793 GCA_015478945.1 Trachelipus rathkii
ACGTACTCAGAAACCCAGAACCCATAACCTCCCATTAATGATTAATAATATTATATATTATAATATTATATATTTAAATTATAAATAATGATATATATAATAAAATAATATATAGAAAAACTAAATAAAAATAAACTATTATCTCTAACATACATGAGTGTAATTATATAATATACAATACATACATATAATATAGCAAAATAACATAAGCAAGAGATAAAATCTCATTCTCATTAAAACAGGAACCAATCAACCTCTAACGTCTCTGAAATTCCCAATTTTTTTAACACATAATTGACTTAAGTACTCACATGAACTAAAATCCACCTTATAATCACATATTAAGCCTTATTCAATCAAACTATATAATTAACATTTAATTATAATAAAACTATTAACTCATAATCATAACACGATAAACCACCCTATAAATAATACATTACATCACTAATAATAATACATTCACTTATGAAATCAGCAACTATAACCAACATATTAATATCATTATAAATTTCAAATAGATAAATATATATACTCACTATAGTTATATATTATTTATCTAACAAGAATAATTACATTATATATAATATACATATCTCATAATATAACATTATTATATATCTCTCCTCACTCTCCTCTCCTTCATTACCTACATATTCAAGGATAAATATGTCCATAACATAGTAATATATATATATAACATATTCTTCTACTATATAACCTATACTCACTACTAGCTATCAAATTATAATAACATACTATTTAGATATTACTTAGTATATATTTAAGAAGATTCTAATTAGCGCTATCATACCTTTAATAATTGGCTTAAAAACTCACCACATTCACAAAAGAGTAGTAGAAAAGATAATATATTCTCAATTAATAATCTTTACAATACTGATACTCTCACTCACTCACATATAGTGATATATAACAATAAGTGAGAATAATCGTTACCTTTAACAGATAGACCTCTTATTACATATATACTCTAACAATATATAATATCACACTATGAGTGCTAATATATCTACTCATAGACATTCCACTATTCTGACTCCTCTATTCAAATTATCTAATATAAATATGTTATTAACACTATTAATACATTAGCAAAATCTATATTCTATGATTTTACTTCCTCTATGTTAACCTAACTCTCATAACATAATCATATTATCTATCACCAATTCAACACAATAGTAAAACGCGGGAAATGAAATTATATTTTCATATTTTTAAATAATAAATCAATATTTACCGTACTTAACAATATAAGAAAGTCAATAA
>JABUQX010036635.1:0-7500 GCA_015478945.1 Trachelipus rathkii
ATGCCAGACCCTAGCGCACTCCAGATTGTTCCTTTACATTCACCAACGATTTAATTGCAACCACCTATCCTGCCATTCACAACTTTACCACTACACTCTGCATCATTCCGTTCCCTTTCATCCAACATAATAGCCTAAATATTTAAAAACTCAGACACTTGTTCAATCTGCTCACCATCTAACATAACTTCACATGAGGACTGTCCTCACTCACAACCACTAAGTTTACTTTTATCTAGGTTTACTTTCAAACCCTCCTTTGCACCAACCCTGCCAAACGCTCTATCAAGCCTCACAAACTCTTTCATTGGCCACAAAGAACCAAATCATCCGATATAATAGGTAGCGGCCACCTTCCTCTCATCTCCACTTTCCAATGCATTCTATCACCATTCCTGCCATCCCACCTCTAATTTTCATAACCCCATATCCATATACAAATTGAAATACCAAGGAGGAACATAACAAATTGTCTGCCCTCCGCTTATTACTTACTAAACCAAATCAACCATTGACACCATTTATTCTTACACACACTCACTATCGTCATACATACTTTTTTTTATTACATTCAGAAGCCTACCACACACCACTATATCATTCACATACCTTCCAATAGAAGCTTCCTCCTATTAACCCCCTATCATACGCCTGTTGACCAACCATAAAACCTAAACTAAATACAGTTTTTTCTTCTCCCCTCATTTTTCTCAATCATTTTGTTTCAATTATAATAGATTTGATCCACACATCTTTTACCAATTCGAAACGTACCTTGTTTTTCACACAGTCCTTCAGTCACTCGACGCACTCTTTCGACTCAAATACCAACCAGCATATATCTTCCAACAAACACTCAATAAACTGAAATCCCTATAATTTCATACAAGTTCCCACGCCATATTTATTAAGTTTGTACTATTAACTCTCCTTCCATCCCTGGAACTATACCCTCCATAAACTTCTTGTTACACTACTTCCACAAATCCAAATTCAAATCACGATTTCACCTCCATTTCTTGATCATTTTACCAGTATTTCCTCTTATACCTGCAAATTTACCATTTCCTTAACTTTCTCACCTCTACTCCATTTACTCCTCGGCTAATAACTACGAAGAAAAAGGTTTCGTATTTTGCATCCTCAAACACACACACATTCATACATATCACCCCATATATATTACTGCCAAATTATGCAGATTTCTCGAATGTAATCTTTCAACCATTCCCCTCACAACTCCCTTTCATCAGTTACAAAAGCACCATTCCAATATTCAATTATTCTAAGCAGGTTCCCTTCCATTCTCATACTTTAACCTATTTGCGCTTATCATTACCAAGAAGAGCTTCCTATTTTCTTGTCAGTCCCCCTATTACCTCCTTCCAAACTGTTTTATTTACCTCATCTCTTCTCCTACGTATGCCCCTTTTATTCTTATTTTTCCTTCCTTATAATTGAAAGTCATATCTTTCTTTTGAAACTTCAATCATTTGCTTTAGTATTCCTATAATAATATTATATATATATATAATTATATGTTTATATTAAAATATATATATAATAATATATAAAAAAAAAATCCCCTTTTTTCAAAAAAAAAAAAAAAATATAAAAAAAAAAATCACCCTTTCTTACCGACTGTTATTTTCAGAAAGAAAACCGGGGCCATTTATATCGGTTTTTTTGAACCACAAAAAAATCCAAATTTGCCCAAAAAAAAAATTTTTGGGACAAAAATTTTTAATTAATGCTTTTAATAGAACGCCGACTAACGCGAAAAAAAGTATTAAAACAAGTTATTAAAATTCCGATAAAAATAAAAGGGGATTCCCCTGGCCTCCCAATACTAGGGTTAAATTAGTAATTTTATATTATAGTTATTTTATTTATCCTTCATATTTGTATATCATATATGATCTAAATTAATACAATAATTTGCCCCCTTATAATCCCTAGGTATCTTTATACATCAAATTTACTTTCTAAGAAAGACATAAAACAAAAACATCTTTTCTATTCAATATCAAATGACTAATTATATTACCAAATGAATATATTTTATTAAAAAACAATAAATATCAAATACTCAATATTTGAGTGAAGATGGGAAAAATTCCTCATATAGAGCCAGTTGCAAAATTGTAAATTATTAAAAAAGTTATTTCCTTGGGTTTAAGGCAAATTTATCTAACTAACTGTCTTGAATAAAATAAATTCATAATTTGTCATACACAATTTTCTGCTGTACATATCGTCATTAACCAGTCCGTTTTAACCCATTGTGTCCATCAGTACTTCGCTGATCCACAGTCTTGATGCCTCTCAGAGTACTGACGAAAGTGTTCTACTGGTACTGGTGGTGCGTGGCTGGGGAAGAGTAGTTATATCAGCGAGCCTTTTTCGGTCGACGAAGAAGAAAGGGTCGAGTTCATACTTCTTTAAGACCTTGGTGAGACACAAAATCTTTTAGTTCTTCCAATCTGCTTCAGACTTGTCCTTGTAAATTTTATCCCAATAGTGTTCTAACTCTTTCTTCTAATGCCTTTATAGTTTTTCGGTAAAAAAGCTAGTAAACTTAAGCTGGTGTCTTTTTCGTATTAACTCATCGATGTGGTTTTTGGAGTAGCATGTGGGAATGGGATGTTAGAGGTATGTGAAGGTACATAGGCAAGGTGTATTTATCAGTAGAAAACCGTAATTTCCAAGAAGAGGTTATAGAAATCTAGTATCGCGAGTTATTGTAAGGGATCTTGTCCCAGACCTCCGTAGGATTTGTCTGATCTTGTGATGGTTTGCTTGCGTGTGCTGCTGGTGCTGCTGAATTGGTTGTGTCGGGGCTGCCTACCAAAAATCCGTTTTGAAAAGGTAATATTCAGATATAGTCCCAAAGTTTGCACAGGCCATTTCATCTATCCTACATTCTTGAACCAACTGTTCGGGGTGTGTTTCATTCATCTTTCCGGATTCGACTTGAGAAGATTATACAACACAAATAATGTAAACAAGGTGCTGCGAGGGTTTGACGATATCCAAGGTCTTGGATTGGAGAGCATTTAACAAACTGCTCTAACATCGAAGAGTAACTCGCGATCAAAATAATCACTAAGACCATGATGAATGATGACTACAGGCCCCGAATGCTAACTGAAAAGAAGCCGTTTCCTTGTGGCCGTATTTCATTCAATGAAAAGGATTTCTAATGCTTGCATTATTTCTTACAAAGTGCTCTTTAAACACTCTGATTGCACTTGTGTTGTTCAGACCAATTGGTCTGGCATAAGGCTTGGGATGTTAGGCATTAATTTTCTTCTCAAGACCGACTCTCTAAAAAACGTAATAAAGTCCTTATAATAGTTCCACCATATACATGAGAGAATTTTGGAATATTGTGTTTCAAATTATTTGTAACTTTAAAAATTGTGTTTGTGTGAAGAGCAATGTAAGAACAATGCTTTTTTACTTTTAACAAATTGCATCACCGTTAAGAAATTTGCCAAGATCCATCGTTTTTTAGTAAAGTCTCATCGATATACCTCAAGCCTCTACGGAGCATCTTATCGGCATAAAGTTCTTCGGTTACGGGACAAAATCGTCAAATGACTGTTTCAAGCAATGGGTTTATTTGACGTCAAGCGCTATTACAGTTCTAACAAGCCAATAAAATTACCTCATTGACTTCATCAGAAACTCTTTGGTCTGAAATTAGGGCAACCCTTTGGAATAATATAGTACTCTTACCGAATCAATCAGCGGTATTCAAAGCATAAGTAACGCTGATGACGGCGGCACGACTTCCTTGTAGGCTGTAATTGAGGACGATGCTTCCTTGGGGGGTATGAGTATACACAGGTAGAAGGAAAATATCTCATTTCTAAATCTGAAACTAATTGAGTGGCATTTCTTACCCCTTTTCAAAATGGTTTCTTTCAATGATGACTCGGCATCTTTCGAAGCCGGCAACAAAATTATTGCACACTCCCCCATTCACTGACTGCTTACCTCCGATGCGGTATAATCTGTCCATTCATCCATGAAATTATTGGGGATAATAATTTTTTATATTTTCACTATGATTTCTCTAGACCAATGCTGAAGTTAATCCTTCGCGATGTCTCCACCAGCACATCCATGTAGGAACATTTGCAGTTTCAACAAGCAGTTATATGCCACTCTGTATTTGAAATAGTTCCGTTAGTCAAAACTCAAAAAATAGAACATCTTATAATTAGGAAAGGTCTTAATTAATAAGACCTAGACCCCTCTGAACCGAACTATTAATTTGGTGGAAAAAAATACAAAAACTTGCAAAAATGCCCTCCCTTTTGACCGCCATGGCGTAGTTAAAATATGTCAAGCCAAGGTGAAATAATGTCATCAACCGATTACAAATTGAAATTGGCCTAATTTAAGTGGGTTAGCATTTACAAAAAATTATAAGGTACTTAGTTTGTAATCCAACACTATTCATTTTCCAAACGCTGGTGTTCTATTTCATACAAGAACGAAATCAATAAAGAAATGAAAATGATAACCAAACGTATCTACCAATGCAATTTTCGTGAGACTGTACATCTAGCTGGTGGAAGAGGAGCGGTAGCTCCGAAATCTGACCCATATCTTGACTCGTCGATGTGCTGCTGGGCCTGGGTGTGGGTCATTTTCTTTCTCATGCGAAATATGCGAAGTAGAGGGATTGTCAATTCTACTCTTAGCGCGCAGGGTGCCTCATCACCGTTCTGATATTGGCAAACTCTGGTACCAATTTCTCCATTTTTTATGTCTTCTTTTTCCAAATTTTACCCTAGCAAAAACAATAAATAATATAAAATAAATATATATGACATATAAATAAACCAAATATAAAAAAATAATATATATAATATATATATAAATAAGCAAAATAAATAATATATAATAATAATAATATTAATATAATATAAATATATATTAATAATATAATATAATAATAATATAATAAATAATATATAATATATAATAATAATTATGTTCATACATAACTACACAGCAACTACATATGTTGTTACACTAGGCTAATATATTATTTATTAACATTTCAAAGATAGTTAACAGAAAAAATTAAAAGTATAGACAAAATTGATGTGGAAAACCAACTAATTCTGCTAAGTATGTAATTATAAAAAAATAGTTTTTTAAAAATGAAAACTTACACTACAATAAATGGACGAGATAAGTCACTGTGTTACAAAATTCCTACTTTCCAGGAGTAAATACACAAAAATTTAATTATAATATTTAAACGGTAAAAAGTACGTAACCAAGGAATCTCTTAAATATCCATGACTGAATTGAAATTGAACTATAAACGCATTTACATGAGCAGAGGTGTTATTAGTGATAATAGTCAATTCTACTTTGAACCAGCGATGATGGCAAAATTTTGGTGAATTTTTTTGATTTTTTTAAAAAAAAATCATTATGTGAATTTTTTTTGATTTTTTTTAGTATTTTTTTGATTTTTTTGGATTCGTAACGTTCACGCAAAATATAATTTGCAAGTTACAATTTATATATGCGTGACGTTACGAATCTGAGAAAAAAATAGAAAAAAAGTAAAAAAATCAAAAAAATCACAAATTGATTTTTTTAAAAAAATCAAAAAAATCACCAAAATTCCATACCCTGCTTTGAACCTTAAACACTTAATAAGAATTGAGAATCCGACTGAGCACAAAATCTAAAATTATTATAAATATACATATTCAACATATTAAAAAATACATAGAATAAAAACACTTAGTTCTTAGCTACAAATTAAAGACATATATAAAATGGAGTGAGGAACGACCCGTTCATTCGTCAAGGAAATGTTGGGAATTATATGACGATTGCACTGCCTTCGCCATATAACTCGTTATATATTTATTATATATATATATAATATATTATATTTATATATATATATATATATATATATATATACTTATATATTATATCTATATATTATATTATAATTATTATAATATATATATATAATAATATAAATATAAATCTATATATAAAATATATAATAATAGCATAAATACTATTATAATATATATATATATATTTCCGAAAACAGTACCTAAACAGCCACACGGAACTGGAACGTTGGATATACAAAAAAAAATCGCCGGTAGACTCTTATAAGAGTAAACACTTTAGGGGGGCAACAACTCACTTCCCCCTGACCAGCTTAAATATATATATATATATATATATATATATATAAAGGTTGCCTGAATTTCTGCCCATTAAATTACTATAATAAGACGACAAATAAAACATTAGAAAAATCAAACAAAGTGGATTAAAAAAACAAATAAAAACAAACAAAAAAAAAATCTCAAGAACCTCCCTCAAACTCGCTTGTCCACGTTCGTCTGCAATATCCAGCCGGACAAATATCCATTAAGAAAGATGGTAAACAAAAAGCTGGTCTTTTTTGTAGCCGAAACGTTCCGCCTACGACGCTTCCCTTCAGTCCCTCCTTCAGTAGTAAGCAAGTAATAGTAAGCAAATACTGCACGAGATGATAAGAGGGTTGACGTTTTCTTCTTTGTCATAGTTTTATATGTCATTGTTGATTGTGGTTAAAAGGTCAAATAGAATAAGCATCTGTGTGTGTAGGTGTGTGTGTGTAGGTGTGTGTGTGTGTAGATGTGTGTGTGTGTGTGTGTGCGCGCATATCACGCTGGAAAGTGCAAAGATAAAACTTGTGAGGTTCATAACGAAATTCATAAGCGTGTTTTTATGAGAGTAAGAATTGTTTATACTCCGAAGTAACAAGACTTGGTCCAGCACACTCAAATGAAAATTTACACACACACATCTACACACCTAAACACACACACACACACACACACACACACACACCTACACACACACACATATATATATATAATATAGATTTAAATTTATTATATTATATTATATATATATATAATATATATACTATTATATATATATATATATATATATTTGGCACTATAATTTAAAGTGACACGGTGATAAAAGTAGAAGAAACTTGAAAATACAAGTTAGTGAGAATACTATATAATTATATATATATAATATATATATATATATAATATATATATTATATATATATAATTATATATATTATTATATATATATATAATATATAATATATATATCAATGTCATTAAGCAACTGTACATTATGAACAGTAAAATGCACAATATACAGACGTACATTATCATTAACGTACACAGGCAGGATTAAAATCATTAAATGCAGATCCATCAACATAAATAATGTACATTAATATATATATATATATATATATATATATATAGCTATCATATATAGATATATATATAATATAATATATAATATATATATATATATATATATATATATATATAAATAGTATATATATATTGATATATATATATATATTATAGGCCCTATAATATCCCTAATTAACGGGATTTCAACATCAAAATAATAATAATA
>JABUQX010036635.1:25000-30000 GCA_015478945.1 Trachelipus rathkii
TCTCTCTCTCCTCTCTCTCTCTCTCTTCTCTTTTCTTTTTAAAATAATATACTATATAATATAATATATATATATATATAATATATTAGATATATTATATATATAATATATATATAATTATATATAAGATATATATATATATTATATCATTTTTACACCTTTAATTGGAGGGAGGTAAGGGTTCAGCCCCAGTAGACAAACGGCAAGAGTCTGTATCAATAATGCATAATATATTACTACATATAATATATATATATATATATATATATATATATATATTATAATAATATTTATAATATATATATATATATATATATATATATATATATATATGTGTGTGTGTGTGTCTGTGTGCGCGTATGGTGTGTGTTTGATGGTTGAGTGTGTGTCCGCGCGTGTTGTGTATGTGTTAAGTATGAAAGTTGTCTGCCTTATACGGGGTTATAAGACAAATAGTACAATATGCCATTGAGAAACAAGACATACCCTCTTATTCACACATTAAACTTACACTTCTCTTTGAACTTCTGACAAGCGAGATGAAAATATATACCCATGAAAAGAAGGGCATATATTAACAAAGCAATTAACCAGTCTTTCGCTCTGCAAAGAGTAAAATGCAATGCCCGAATACCCTTGTTTATAAAAATTATTAAGAGATAGTGAGATGGGCAAAGGACTGAAGTTAAGATGTCGTCAACACGGTCGTCTGATATTTTGTGAAGAAAAGTTGTTGTGATGATAATAATGATTATGATAATTGCTCGTGTCACACTGCTTTAAAATATGTCACCGTTATGTCAGTTACGTTGATTGTTTCCTGACAGTTATGTCTGTTAGAGGATTCTTTTTTTTTTTTTTTTATGTTAAGCAGCTTTGTGATAAACTTCAAAACTTCCAGATATTAAACTTCACATTGCTAAGCGCAAAAATTATATAAACAAAAGCCTTTCTTATATACTTAATTATTTGGTATTTCTTATTCGACAAATAAGTTGAAAACAAAAGAAGCTATTATTATTATTATTATTATTATTATTATTATATTATTATATTATTTTATATTATTATTATTATTATTATTATTATTATTATTATTATTATTATTATTATTATTATTATAAAGTCCAGTTTCTTTACTACTACTACTACTACTACTACTACTACTACTACTACTACTACTACTACTACTACTACTACTACTACTACCCCAACTACAATGACATTAACGGTTACTGGAAGAGATGACATATTTCTCAAAAATGACATCTACTGTCATCGTGTCATCATTATGCAGAAAACTATTGTGCAATTTCTCATTAGAAGAGGCAACAACAACAACAACAACAACAAACAACAACAACAACAACAACAACAACAATATCTAAAATACTAAATATATATATATAATATATATTCATATATATAATATATATAATATATATATATCAGATATACTATATATATATATATATATATATTGATAGATAACTGTTCATCCTTCTACACCTCACCGCAGTGTGATAGTTATTGTATTCAAAAATAACCCTTAAGTAATTTCCCTCTGCTGGGATTACCTGGGCTCTAGCAGATGAAAGCGTATGTGTTTGGACCACACCGCCACGATGGACTTAAAGAAGAGCGCGAGAAATGTTCCTGTCGTTGAATATATCAACACCAACAACAGGAACCACGGCGCGTCTTCCCGTCCACACTCGGCGTGTAGGGTCAAACAGAGCACCGCACAAGGTGAAAAATACTCATTATCGGGGAATATATTGTATTGATAAGATAAACTGCACTCTTCCTTCTCACCTCACCGCAGTGTGATAGGTATTGATAAAAATAACCCCTTAAGTAATTTCCCTCTGCTGGCATTGAACCTGGGCTCTAGCAGATGAAAGCGTATGTGTTTGACCACACCGCCACGATGGACTAAAAGAAGAGCGCGAGAAATGTTCCTGTAGGTGAATATATCACCACCAGAACAGGAACCATCGGCGCGCTCTTTCCCGTCACACTCGGGGCGTAGGGTTCAACCAGAGCACCGCACAGAGTGAAATATTTATTAACCGGGGAATATAATGTATTGATAAGATAACTGCTCATCCTTCTCCACCTCACCGCAGTGTGATAGGTATTGATAAAAATAACCCCTTAAGTTATTTCACTCTGCTTGGGATTGAACCTGGGCTCTAGCAGATGAAAGCGTATGTGTTTGACCACACCGCCACGATGGACTAAAAGACGAGCCGCAGAGAAATGTTTCCTGTAGTGATATATCACCCACCAAACAGGAACCACGGCGCGCTCTTCCCGTCCCACACTCGGAGTAGGGTCAAACAGCACCGCACAGAGTGAAATACTTATTAAATCGGGGGAATATTATGTATGATAAGACAACTGCTTCATCCTTTTACACCTCACCGCAGTGTGATAGGTATTGATAAAAATTAACCCCTTAAGTAATTTCCCTCTGCTGGGATTGAACCTGGGCTCTAGCAGATGCAGAGTGAAGTTACTTAAGGGGTTATTTTTATCAATACCTATCACACGTTTTTCTTTTTCTAATTTTTTTATTATTTTTATTTTTTTTTTTTCGGTGAGGTGTAGAAGGGTGAGCAGTTATCTTATCAATACCATAATATTCCCCGATAATAAGTATTTCACTCTGTGCGGTGCTCTGTTTGACCCTACGCCGAGTGTGGCGGGAAGAGCGCGCCGTGGTTTCCTGTTTGGTGGGTGATAATTCACTTACGGAAACATTTCTCGGCTCTTCCTTTTAGGCCATGTGGCGGAGCTAATGTGGCTGCCCAACACATACGCTATTCATACTGCTAGACCCAGGTTCAATCCCGAGCAGAGGGAAATTACTTAAGGGGTTATTTCAATACCTATAACTGCGCGGTGAGGTGTAGAAAGATGAGCAGTTATCTTATCAATACATAATATTCCCGATTTAATAGTATTTCACTCTGGGCCGGTGCTCTGTTGACCCTACGCCCGAGTTGGACGGGGAAAGAGCGCGCCGTGGTTCCGTTTGGTGGGTGATATATTTCACTACAGGAACATTTCTTCGCGCTCTTCTTTTAGTCCATCGTGGAGTGTGGTCAAACACATACGCTTTCATCTGCTAGAGCCCGGGTTCAATCCCAGCAGAGGGAAATTACTTAAGGGGTTATTTATATCAATACTTATCTATACCTATCACACTGCGGTGAGGTGTTAGAAGCAATGAACCAAGACTATAGCTATATCAATTACCATATATTCCCGATTAATAAGTATTCACTCTGTGCCGCGTGCTTCTGTTTGACCCTAACGCCGGAGTGTTGACGGGAGAGCGCGCCGTGGTTCCTGTTTGGTGGGTGATAAATTCACTACAGGAACATTTTTCGCGCTCTTCTTTTAGTCCATCGTGGTGTTGGGTCAAACACATACGCTTTCATCTGCTAGAGCCCAGGTTCAATCCCAGCAGAGGGAAAGCAATTACGAGTTTATTTTTATCAAATATATATATATTATATATATATATATTATATAGTTATATATATATATTATACATATATTTATATATATAGCATATATACATATATAACTTACTACATACATGTATATAGTATAGGAACCAACCTCATATATAATTTATGAATGATATATCAATATATATATTATACGGAAGTATCGCCGTTGTCTACGGGGGTCGGTCATCTATACCCAAGACCAATAAGTGGTGAAGAAAGTAATCATAATAATAATAATGTGATGATAATTATAGTAAAATTACCTTGTACTAAAAATCGTTTTTATTGGTTCCAAATCCATAATATTTAAAAAAATTTTTAATTAACAATAATATAATATAATAATAATAATATTTAATAATAATAATAATTAATAAAATAATAATAATATAATAATAATTTAATAATAATAATAATAGTAATCAATGAATAATAATAATAATAATTAATGATAATTAATAATAATAATAATAATAATAATAATAATAATAAATATTCTTCATTTTTAAAAAATGATATATCATTTATGAACGTGAGATTTGAACTTATATATATAAATATATATATACTATATATATATATTATATATATATATCATAATATATTATAGTACTATATAATATATATATATATATATATTATTATATACTATAATATATATCAGGGGCGGCTCGTGGCCTGGGCAGGTTTTTGCGCAAACCACATTTTATACAACTTCAGTTAGTGCTGCAACTATTTCAATTTCATATTACATTGCTATTTTAGCACGATTAGATGTTGGAAGAAATTTATTGATCTTATTATATAGTGAAAATGAAATGATTTATTATTTAATGAAAAAAAAAAACGCTCATCAAATTTTAGTTAGTCAAAATGTCAAACCAACATTATTGTTGCAGACACTTTACAACACATTCCCTATACATTTTTTCACAAAATGTGTGTTGAAATATGGACCGCGTGGACGCTCTATACCTACCAACTTGCGGTTGCATATCAAGAACAACCGCTTTGTTTTCAATACTGAAATTCAAATTTGGGCTGAATAACGAGACAATTCCGGAAAATTGACTCTCACGCTTCCATAATTCAACGTCTCGTCGACGAACGAATATGCAATCTGTTTGAGTTTTCAGATCTGCATTGCTTTTATTAGTTTATATTCGTTCTCTCCTCTCTTCTCTCTCTCTCTCTCCATCCTCTCTCTCTCTCTCTCTCTCTCTCTCTCTCTCTCCTCTCTATCTATCTATCATCTATCATCTATTATCTATCTATCTAATATATAGTATAATATATATATATATATATATATACTATATATAATATACTATATATATTTAATAATATATATTATATATATTCATATTTTATATAAATGGGATAAATAGTCATTCCATTGGCTGTAGGTGTCAACACCGCAGGTCACTCGAAGCTATATACTTAATGGGATAAAGTATTGAAAGCTCTCTTGGGGCG
>JABUQX010036635.1:35000-64398 GCA_015478945.1 Trachelipus rathkii
TAAAAAAAATAGAATAAAACATTTCTAAACTCAATATATATATAATATAATGATATTACGATTATAATAGAGATATAATATATATTATTAATATATTATATAGATATATATATACTATATATATATATATATATATATATATATATATATATTATATATATATATATATATATATATATATATATTTTATCACAAGACCCCAAGAGGATGTCATTAAAGGTATTTATTATTATTATCCATTATTATTCTTTTGATGTATATTCCGCGTTTTATGATAAACGGGGCCGGGCGGATTAGGGGCCGAAATTTGTTTACATAAATAAATGGCAGTTCAGTAATCCGCGGGAATTAATTGATTAGACTCATTAACTCTCCTTGTAACCCAATTAAAATCGAAATAGATCCACAGAGTAAACTCTATTCGAAGAAGGGATTTGGGTATATATATATACTATAGTATATATCTAATATATAATATAAGTTAGTAAAAATATATATATATATTATATAATATATATATATAATAAATATAAAAATATATAAATATGACTAGGCGGTCCTTATTCTAATTAGAAATAGAGACTCTAGTTCATAGGTATTAACGATACAGCGTATCTTTATTAGCCTGTCGTGGATCAGCAGTGTAAACACGCTATAGCGAATAAAGCCCGTCTACCCGCGAGGAGCCGAGAATCTATATGGTAAAAGTGACGAAATGAATATACAGGGAGTTGTAATTATTATATCTATAAGTAATGACTATAGTTATAGTTATATATACTATATATATATATTATATATTATATATATATATCTATTATATATTATATATATATATTATATATATTATATATCATTATATATATATATATATATTTATGGGAAGGTTGGTGGGCAGCACTTCAAGATAAGCTCCCCAGCGCTATCATAAAGTGATGTATAACCACAATAACTACACATACATACCTACAAACTTATACAAATGTTCACACACACATACACACATACAGAAACGCACATCTTCTATATGTTTTTCAGAGTTCCGACCCTCTCCCTGTTCAGGCTTTTCAGTCTGCATGTTTTGTGGCACCTTAGATATAGATCAAGTATATAGAATGGACGTGCCAATGCTAAGTCTCACAGTGAAACCTTTTTACGGTCCTCCATAAAACCCAAAATTCTTTTAATGAATTTTAAATAAAAATTCCAAAAGAATTTACTTTTTTTACTCTTAGTTTTTTTTTTTTTTTTTTTTTAATTTCCATTGTGGAATTTTATTAAAAGTTTAATATTCGACAATGAATTGCAGAATTGTAAACAAACACCAATATAATTATATATATTATTTTCTTGTATATAGTTATATAATATATATATATAAGTGGTGTAATGCCACCAGAGATTACTAAAATAATATATACATCTCAGGGTGATATATATGTAGATAATGCACATTGCAGAAGTATATCTATGTAATAATATAAAGTATATACATACTTCGCCGGGGTTAGGTAACGTAGGTCAGGACCTTCCCCAACCACACCCTTAGAAATTTTTCTCGCGCTAAGCCTAAAATTACTACTACTACTACTACTCACATCACTAAGCTTCCATAATAACTGAGTAACCACTGAATCAACATGATATCTATGTTTATTTATAGAACCATTATTTACAAGATCTGCTATATATTTGCAAATTATAACATTACTATAACAAATTATTGAATTCTATTAGAAAGAAAAAAATCTTTAAATATATTTAAAATTTCTATAAAAACAAGATTTAGGATTTCTATAAAATTCAAATAAAAAATCTAAAAATATTTCTAGCTCAAATTTGTTCAAATAAGTTTAAATTTAAAAATAAAAAAAATAAATGAAAAAAAAATAAGTTTCTAAGCTATATTTGTTCAAATGAAGCTGCAAATTTAATAAATAATAAAAAATAAATTAATATAGCTTAATGGTCTAAATAGTGTTCAATAATTTAAATTATCTTAAAATGTTAAAAAAAAAGAAAAAGAAAACTCAAGTTGGATTGTAAATGAAAGTATATATAATTTAAAAAAAAAATAAAAATAAGATAAAAAAAACTATATCATAAGCGTTCAAATTTGTTAACAAGTTCAATTTATTTTTAAAAATAATATATATACTATATATATATAATTAGTATATTATATATAGTTTATATATATATATATATAGTATATTAGTATCTTAATATATGAATATTATAGTATCACTAATTTACGGCGGAAGAAAAGCTATAAACAACTATTGACATTTTATAAATATATAATATTAGTTATAATATATAATATATAATCACAGAAGTCAAATATATGATCATTCTCGGTTACACAAATTTGAAAAAATTAAAACAAATAAAGATAAACATTCAAAAGAATTAAAGTTTGTTCCAAATTAAAAAAAATGAGTTAAAAAATAAAAATAAAAAAACATTTTCTACTTGGTATTTAAAGGTTGGCTAAAAAAGTAAAATTCATTGACGAAAAATAAAAAAAATGTTAATATTGATTTAAATCATTCAATGTTATACTTTAAATATTTATTTTATAAATTGAAAAGTAATAACCTAAAAAAAAAAAAACTTCTAAGATTATTTAAATCAAATAATAATAAATATTAATAACAAAATACAAAAAATTGTGCTTCTTTGTAATTTTTAATTCAAATAACTAGTAATTTATAATTAAAATTATAAAATATGTTTATAATTAAATATCTATATTTATATTGTCAAAGGATTAACATCGGCGAAGTAATAATGCTAAACGTGGTTAATTTTACGAATACGGAGGTGAGTATAAATAGTGATCATAATTTAAAAGAAGCCGTGAGTAGTTAGATTAAATATAGAATAAAATAATTCACGTGTGGTGTTTATCTTACAAGATGTACAGTAATGATATAACATTTAACATTAGCAAGAAGTAGAAACAAATGTTTAATATGGATCTTGTATATTCGCTGCACAACGTAGGGTGTGATGAAGATAAACGTTCCACTATCAGATCAGAAGAGTGGAATAACTGTTACCAATTGAAAATAAAAAGAAAATATTATTTTCTTACTTTTGAAATCGGCCAGGGTCCATAGAAAGAATAATAGCTCCGGATTTATTTAAGTTAAACTTATTAAATGAATAATATTAGTAGGTTATGTAGAGTAATTTAATGTAGATTATGTTTTAAAAGATATACACGTCTATGTCAGATCTGGCTGGGAGATCCGACCTTTTTGTACCGTGTAAGGGCCGTAAAGATAAATAGATTGTATATCAAAAATTAATAAACATCAATATTTAAGCATTCCAGAGGTCACTATACACCTTCTTAATTTACAATGGAAAAACTACACTCATAAGAATATAAAAAAAAAAAAAAATACGGTGTTAAAAATTTTTAATGACCTTAATAACATAATTATATACCACTTCATGGATGTGTGTATATATGTATGTAAGTTCATATAAGTAAACAAAAATTCTAGAGAGAGAGAGAGAGAGAGAGAGAGAGAGAGAGAGAGAGAGAGAGAGAGACGAGAGGAGAGAGAGGAGAGAGAGAGGAGAGAGAGAGAGAGAGAGAGAGAGAGAAGGAGAGAGAGAGAGAGAGAGAGAGAGAGAGAGTAAAAATATTTTATTCTGAAATAGTGATTTAGTTCGCAAGAGTAATTTTCGTAAATTAACCACTGCATATTACTATTATCTCCCCTCGCTTCGCACTATCTTTCGGTATCTTCTATTCCCCTTACGCGCTTCCCTCTACTTCTGAGCTTTCAATTCCCATAGTAGCCCTCGGATCTTTGTTGATGAGTTTTAGGCCTACATCGTGGGCTTAGAGCTTATTTTTCAGCTTCTTCCTTGCACTTTCTCTATCTCTCTCTCGCCTACATTTGGCATAAAAGTTGGAAAGCATTTTTTATTTTTAAAACAAAATTAAGAAAGCGCTGAAAATAGGTAAATAAATACTGTACCTTTCCTTTTTTTTTCCGTGAATGTTATTTCAGGGGGAAAATAAATGCTGGGGAAATAAGATAGAGGTAAAAATAAGCAGAGTTGAGGTAAAAAATAAGGAACATTCTAGGTAAATGTATGTTATATAAATATAAATATAAACGGTAAGAGAAAATAGGGAGATTATAATAACATGAATCTTTCCTCCAGTGGTAAAAGCATACAAACAAGAAAATAGAGAAGTTCCTTCCCGTAGTAGATAGAAAAATTGTAGAGTGAAATTAAAGGGATCACGTGATCCCTCGGGACCAATCAAATGACGTTGCTAGATTGACGCTGCACACTTTCCCGCCAGAAAATGCACCGAAAAGTAAAGCCTACAAAAGGGAAAGTTAAGATTGGCAGATAGGCGAGAGGATGAGATGATGGGGGGAAAAGAAATTGAACTACATCAAAGCATACACAAATTACTTATGTATATCCACATGTACACTTTAAATGTAATAACTACGTGCATACATATATAAAATGCATGTATACTCCATACAATGTAGAGAGTGAGCATCTAAAAAAAAAAGTAAATTTGATTTTTTACGGTTCATATAGCAAGCGTCGTCAGCCTTATGCAATATGCACTTCAAACACAAACATACGCCCAAGAAGGAACACGCGCTGCCGCTGCTGTGGTCCCAAAAATTTTGTTTGCTAATCGATTGAACAGGCCAATTTAAATGTTCTATTTCAAATATAATATACTTTAAAAAAATAATAGTTAGATATATAATATTAAAACAGGGTTGCTAAAAAATTTACCATAAGTACATAGAAATTAAACTTTTAAAATATATATATATATATATATATATATTATAATATATATATATTAAGAAACAGGGTATGCTAAAATATATTATATATATAGTATATATATATTATATTATATATTTTATATATATATATATATATATATATATATATATAAAGAATTTCCACAACGACGTTCTGCGTGTCGGAAGAGCCGACTAAAAGGACAGTTGGAGCCGGGTTGGGATCCCGCTACCCTATGTCCTAGTAAAGCTCATGCATGCCTCGGGTTTTTGGTGCCTGTTTGGGCACCGTACCCACAGTTTGGGGAAAAAAAGAATAGGCATCTTTTATAGAACTTTGGAACATTAACACAATCCCAATATTCGACCATTAACTCGTATTCTCTTCAAAAGTATCATTCTAAACAGGATTCAAATTTCATAATTTTGAACAATGAACAAGAGCCTGACCTGACCTGACCTCCTTAGGGACCTATACCCAAATGGATTAATAGGTCAAATGGTCAAAATTTGTAAAAATGAATCCAACAAAACTTAACTTAACCTAACCTAACCTAACCTAACCTAACCTAATAACCTAACCTAACCTAACTTAACCTAACCTAACCTAACCTAACCTAACCTCTAATGGCGTTTCGACCATTTTACCGTTTGACCATTTGGGGTAGTGCCCATTCTTTATAATCCTTATACATTTGGCACAATACTTCAAAGTTGAATGAAAACTTACATTCGGAGAATAATATTGAAGTAGAATTTTTTTACTTTGGTCGTACTTTATACTATATATTTCTATATAATAATTTTTATTTATTTGCTTATTAAAATATGAGATTTATGAAATATTTTTCTTAATTTTATATATTTTATAATTTTATTATATTCTTCATTATGCTCTAGACCAGGGTGGGCACGAAAAAAATCAAATGATTTAAATCAACTGATTTTAAGCGTATATTATATATATACTCTATATATATATATATATATATATATATTTACTTTATATAGATATATATACTATACCAATATGGAGAATAATATATAATATATATATATATATTATATATAATAGTATATATAAGTATAATATATAATACTCATATATATAAATCATGATTTTTTTTTTTTTGAATATTTTTAGTCAAATTGTTTTTCCCTAAAATTAACTAATTATAGCAGCAATCATTCCCATACCGTGAAAGGTATTATTTTTTGCTTTTGTCCAAATGTAATTAATCAATTTTTTTCAAAAATCATTTTATAAGGAAATTAAATGTATAGTAGAAAGATATTAGAATACAGTATATATATACCCGCCATCTTTTCATAAATATTATGAAGACTAAACTATATAATTATATTTTATCTAATACTTATTATTTTTAATTAGGTGATACTGTTTGGATTCATTTATATTTTATAAACAAAAAATTTAAAGCAAGCATTCAACTTTGATCGATCAATTTGAGAATAAGAAATTGTTTTACATCAAAAGAAAATCAAAAACACAGCATTTTTTTTTTCAAACAGACTTTACCGCGTGCATGCTTGAACAGTATACAAAATTTGTAATTCTTTTTACTAAGCAATAGCTTTAAATTATGTTTTGTGAAATCTTCTTGGTTTTGTAGCCTTTATTATTATTAAATATTATTATTATTATTTAATTATTATTATTATTATTATTATTATTATTATTATTATTATTATTATTATTTTATATCTATATATATATAGATATTTATATATATTATAATATATATATTAGTCATTATATATATATATTATATATATATTATATATATCAGTAATATAATATTTATATGATATTCGTTCATTACGGTCGAATTTAAACTTCCAACCCCAGCTCAATATGTTTGGTGAATTGAGGGGTTAAGCCAATTTTGTGCCAAGTTAACTACAATTTGGGTGGTAATATTTGCCCCTTGGGAACAATTAAACAATATATTATATATATAATATTATATATATATATATATATATATATATATATATACTATGCATTGATATAATGATATGTAATACTATATATATATATATATATAATATAATGGAAAGAATTTCTCGTAGTACAACAAACACGCAATATCATATTAATATTAACCCATGGGCACATACATAATACATACATGCATGCATGAATACGCATACATGCATACATAATACATATAATACACAGGGGATCATAAAATACATTACAATACATAAAAACAGTTTCCCTGCGTAGAATTCTCATGAGAAAACATGTCCACAAGGAGAGAGACAAATAAATTATATTTAATAAATTGTTAAAAAGCTTTACGTCTTTATTATATATATAATAGTATAATAATATTAATATATATACTAAATTTGTAGATATTAGTGATCTATATTACAATAGATTAAATTATAATATATATATATATATATATAAAGTATATAATAATAAATTTTTTTTTTTTGTTTTTTTTTTTACAGTTTTACACCCACAGAAAACGGGCAGGGCCCTAATCTAGGAGAGGGTGTGCTCAATTTTTAAGTCTGAGCAGACGGAGTCAAGAAAGAACAGCTAACACACTCAGACGACCGACAGTTGACGAACCTGGGTCTTTCTCTTAGTTGGGCGAGTGCTCTAACAGCTGAGCTAACGGACGCCATTTTGGTGCTTGCCATTCCCTCTTGACTTATACGAGCCGTCTCCGCCGAATGTCCATTCTTCTTAGGTCTTCTTATAAGAAATAACTAAATCCAAAATGATGTTGGTGCATTTTATTAATTTTTGATTTTATCTTTTGTCTTGGCTTTTATAAAAAGAAACGTGATTAAAATTTTGGTGCTTTCCTCCGTAATACCCCCCCCGACTGCTAAGATTTGGTTGAATTTTATAGATTTTGCAAACAATAATTCTATTTCTAAATTATTTTTTTTAATAGTCTAAACAAATGTTCTTTCAGGAACCATCTCCTTCTCCAGCACTCAAACTTCTAATCCCTTCGTGCAATGTCTGCTTTGTGGTTCTTGGTTCTCTTTCTCTCAATTTCCTTTTCTCCTAAATTCTTACTCCTTTTCTTTTTCGCACTCTCTTTTCAATGGGCGTCCTTTCACTAGCACGCGCAGTCCGGCTCATATATACATATCTATTATATATATATATATAGTATAAATATATATATTATATATATATATATTATTTATTATAAATTATATATATATCTATTTATAAATTAAATATTCTTTTAAAAGATATAATAATATTATATATATATATATATTTATATATTATATACCTGTATATAGTTATATATAGGGTGGGGGTGGGGGAATTGATTAGGTGTTAAACAAATGATATCATATAACGCAAGTTTTTATCAAAGGACCAACCTCAAGCCTAACAACCTAACAATGTCCTAGAAAAAATTTAAAATACCTAACTTCGAAGTAACGTAGCCCTTTATATTTGAGTTATTAAGGGTAGATAAGTCCATTTCATAACTGCTTTTACAACGCAGTATTTTTAGGTTATATAGTATATATGATATATATACTATAGAAGATATTACTTATAATGATTTTTATTATATATAGAATATACTAAAATATATTATAAATATTTTATATTTATATATATATTATATATATCATATATATATATATACTATATATAATTTTAATCATTCTAATCAATATAATAATTTACAGAAAAAATTAAATTAAAATTAAAAAGAAATATTTAAGTCAAATGAGTAAATTACCAAATTTAAATAACCAAAATAGAAAAAAAATTATAAATTAAAAAAAGGTAATAATAATAATTCAGATTCAGAGAAAATTGATAATTTAATATTAAAATGTTATTATTATTAGACTTCATTTATTTTAATTATAATACATAAATAAATAATAATAATAATAATAAATGAGTAATCTAATAAAATAATTAAAAATAATAATAATAATAATAATAATAATAATAATAAAATAATAATAATAATGATAAAAGTAATAATAGCAACAAAGATACTACTACTACTACTACTACTACTACTACTACTACTACTACTACTACTACTACTACTACTACTACTAACAATAATAATAATAATAAAAATAATAATAATAATAATAATAATAATAATAATAATAATAATAATAATAATAATAATAATAATAATAATAATAGAGAGAGAGAGAGAGAGAGAGAGAGAGAGAGAGAGAGAGAGAGAGAGAGAGAGAGAGAGAGAGAGAGAGAGAGAGAGAGAGAGTTTCTGAAATCTTAAATACTGTATAGCACTTCATGTATGAAGTGTCTGGAGCATATCTTTTACCTCTAGATACTGATTGTAAGTCACTTCATTAAGTTAATAATGTATCGTGTTTCTCTCTGCAATAACTCTGGTTATCGCATTCGTTCAATTTATCATACCAAAGGCAATCCACAAGAGAGATATTTTCTCCTGGAAATATCAACTCTAGCTAACCACAATAGAGATTTCTTTCCGAGAGACATTAGCCCCAGTTAACCACCAGAGAGATCTCTCTCCTTGAGATATCAATTCAAGTTAACCAGAAGAGAGATTTCTCTTCTTCTTCTTCTTCTTCTTCTTCTTCTTCTTCTTCTTCTTCTTCTTCTTCTTCTTCTTCTTCTTCTTCTTCTTCTTCTTCTTCTTCTTCTTCTTCTTCTTCTTCTTCTTCTTCTTCCTCTTTGGAGTGAAATCTAAAGACCGAAAAGTGATGATAATTCAATTTGTACGGCATTTTGTCCAGTCCTCTTGAGTGGACTTTCAAGGATTAGATTTGGAAGACCAAATAATAATAAAAAAAAAAAAGAAAAAAAAAAAAAGAAAAAGAAAAAAGAAAAAAAAATAAGGGTGTAAATTATGTAAATATAATGGCCACAATGATTGGATTACAATGGACCACTGATCAAAACAGTGTTCTTCAATACGGGAGAAGAATTTGTAAAAAATTTTCGTAATGTTATTGACAAATAGGTTTGAGGGATAAGGAGTGTGAGGACCAGGCAAGGGGGGGAGGGGTCAAGCGATTAGGCCTAAATGCAAACGTATTTTTAAAGCCCTCTAACATTAATGCATATTATTAAAAAAAAAATCTTAACAGCAATATGAATTAGGCAAGTATATATGCATGTATATATGATGTATGTATGTATGTATGTATGTATGTATGTATGTATGTATGTATGTTGTTGTATGTATGTATGTATGTATGAATGTCTTCACAAAATATAAAAAATTGGGGATACTTCACACCTTGAAGTTCTTAAACTTAGTAAAATATTGCCTTTACCCACAAACTCATCACATAGCAAATATATATATATATATTTTAGTATATTATATATTATATATAGTTTATATATATACTATTATATATATTAGGGTATTATATATATATATATATATATTATATATTATATTTATATATATATTATTTATTTATATTTATATTTATTTTTATATATTATATGGTTTCCAGCTCTCTAGAAGAGTCCACAATCCATTATCTCAAAAACTACAACAGCTGCTACCGGGAAATAGGAATACATTGCTGGAATCCTTGCCGCAAACTCTTTTTACCCTCTGAGGAACTGGTAAAAATCCATATTCTCGAAAACTACAAAAGCTACATTTTTTGTGAAATGAAATACATTATTTGGAATCCTTGTGGAAAAATTTTGGTTCGGTGGAAAATGTATAAAAAAAAAATTAAAAACCAAAAAAGTTAACATAAAATTGGCTATTTTTTTGGCGGGGTGTGCTGGGACCATAGTAAAAATTTATATACCCTATTATTTGTGTAAAGGTATTACACGGCAATTTTAGGGGCTCGAGCCGACGGGGAACACAGGTGGGGGACGTTTTCCATACCTCCGTAGGGGAGGTGGCGGCAGGAACCCCCTGCGACATTGATCCCAATACCAAAGAGTTCGGGGGTTTCCGGAGACCCTCTCCCGGAGGGGGGGAATTAAGTCCTATCTCTTAGTTCCCCGAAGGCCGAGAGCCTCTGACTTCCTGCCATCACGTGTCGGTTATACCGCTTTGGGGTATTCTTTAGTTAAAAAAAAGCAAATTTTAATAGAAAGTCTAATTTATTTTAAACGAGTAATCACAATAAAAGATTATATAATAGTTTTCCAAATATATTCCAATATTATTATTTATATATTATTAACAATATATTTTTTTTATTTTTATTTTTTTTACATTTTCCCTAATCCTATTAATTTTACGAAGGATATTTTAAAAGTGTAAATCTGATCTTACCAAAAGTTTCATCGATGTTTTTGAGAATTTTTTTTTTTTTTTTTTTTTCTCTCTCTTGGTTTTTATTTTTTTTTTTTTTTTTTTTTTTTGTCTTTCCGTATCTATCAACAATTGGCTACCAGCATTCCGCAATGTTTGGCCTATTGGGTCCTCTGGTAAGCTGGGTGTAGTTATTTGGAAGAATAATGAATTGTGGCTCTTCTTAGAGGCCTTGTACCTAATATAATATGAATTTATTTTATATAATAATTATATATATATATACTTGGGTTTCTAATCATTTCTATTAAATAATATATATATATATATTTATATATAGGGTTATATATGATATGTAGTTATATATAATTATATACTTATTATTATAATAGTTATATATTATATATATATAATATATATAAGGGTATATTAGGTAATTGATATATATATTTATTATTTAGTATATATTTTATTTAATTAGATTATATATTTGTTTTTACAGTAATGTCACGCACCCTGGACAATTCACCGTTTATAAATAATAGCCACACCATCTAGTATGTGCGAAGCTGAATATCGGAGGGGGTTTGCACGCCTCTAGAAGTACCAACTAACTTTGCATATTATCTTACGTACACATATGAAGCATTGGGGTATATATATTTATATATTAACTTATATTATAAAAATTATATATATTAATATTATGTATTATAATTAAATATATATACTATATTAATATATTTATATATTATATATATATATTATTTTATATTATATTATTTATATTGATGTCTAAACAATAAATGTTCCATGTTGTTTAAACATGAGTGCTTATAAACACAGATGTAAATCTCATCAATTACTTTTTAACCTCAAAACTTGACACTTAAATATATATCAAAATCGTTTTTTTTCCCTTGACGAGTGGGGATAAATATAAAGCCTAATCTCAAAACTATGTCATTTAGGCCTTGAGGAATTTGAACACTGTCTTCTCACAAATAATCAATTCAAAAAAAACATCACCAATACCCATATATATATAATATATACTAATATATATATATATATATATATATATTATATATTATATATATATTTAATTAATATTAAATTCCTAAATTATTATATAACATATTTTAAATTTTATCTTAATTAATATTTTAATATATAGCCATAGCAGAGAATATTATTATAATATATTATTTTATAATGCTTACTAGATATTATTATAATTATAGTATTTATATATATATATTATTATATTATATTATACGTAAATTTTCTTTTTACAATTTACTTGGATACAGTTTAAATTTTTCAGTCATTAATTTGTTTTAACATATTAGTTTGTTGGTTAATTTAAAGATGTTAATACTAAATTCCAATGGGAAGATGTTGATTTTAAAAAAGGTTTTTATGTATATAAACATTTAACCAGCTTTTAGTTTCGATACAACGTTTCTTAAATTAAATCTCGTTCTCTTCTCTCTCTCTATATATTATATAGTATTATTTATGTTTTTATTTATTATTCTATGTTATTATATTTATTATTATATATATTTTATATATTATTATATTTATAGTTATTATTTATTATATATTTATTTATATTTTATTATTATTATATTATATAATTTTTATATTTATATATATATAATTATATATATATTATTATTATTTATTTTATTATATTCTGCCAATACAGTAATGAAAAAAATGGCAGCAAACAAAACGAAAAATAGCGTAAAAAGAAACCCAGTATGATGGTCGGGACAGGCCATCATCTGAAATGAGACGGGAGTAGGAGAGCCACAGACTCTAATATGCTATTTTCGTTAACACTGGCCTAAATCGGTCACATGGGACGATGACCGCAAAGGAAAGTATTCACACAAGTGATGGACAAAACCTGACCAAAATCACAAACAGGTCTCAAGAGTATATCATCCACTTTATTTAATAAAATACATTATTTACCTAATTTGAATAGAAATTAATATAGGTTTGTTTAAATGTGTTTGAATTTGTTTGTTAAAGTAAAGTAGAAATTGACTGCAAACAAATATATAATTTTAAAATTATTTTCAAAGCTTTCACACAAACTTTCGATTATCTCACGCATATAAAATCAAAAATCGTACACCCATATAAACACACTCTCACATAAGCACACACATTTATAAACACACTCTCACGCCATCATCCATATGCATACATCACAAATTCCGTCCTTCACACACACACATTGCTGACACACACACCTTCTCATATATCACGACGTCTTGAGAGAATACTAAACCATGTCGCATACAAAAGCGCCGAAACCTAAACACAATTATACTGGTAGCAAATAAAGCCTATCCGGTTAAAACTTCGAAAACATATTTCCTTTTCCGCTCTGTAGTCCTGTAGGAAAATATTTCCCCCCCAACTTTCTTTTAGGGAGTCTCAAATTTCCCCCACCCGCCCCCCAAAATTCCCAAAACCCCTCTCCCCAATCCGCCTCTCTTTCCTAACATTTCAAATTTCCACTTCTGTATAATGTAAAGGAAAAAAAAAGAACATCAAATAGACAATGTTTTTTACCAATTTTTTTACCGTTTTTACCAATTTTCCCCCGTGTTTTTTACCATTTTTATACCAACTTCGACTCTGTGTACCAAAAACGTGTGTCCAAATGGCCTAAAACATGCATCAAGGGGCCGCACTGAGGGGCCACAGAATGACTCCTTATAGATATTTTATATAGGGTCAGTATTTATAAGGCCCAGTCATCTGTAAGGAGGGGACACTCAGTTCGACAATGCTATACAGATCACTGACAAATAATACCATACATAAATATACAGTAACGCAAAAAAGAGAGACGCATACATACATACACACACATATACATATCAAAGAGCTCAGTGTAAGTGTACACTCGATACATACATACATGCACATATATGCATATACATATCAAATAGCTCGGTGTAAGTGTACACTCGATACATACATACACATAGACACATATATACATATCAAAGAGCTCAGAGCAAGTGTGCATGTGTGTGTATGACATGTATGTATGTGCATTTATGTATGACATGTATGTATGTGCATTTCGGTTTTTGTAAGCACTGATTAACCAATGCACAACATTTTCTGATTGATGGGAACCGATCGATATGAACAAAATTATTAAGGAATGCAATTATAAAAAAATTAAAACAAAATCAACTTTATATATATATATATAGTATATATAATATACTATATATATATAGTGATATAGATATATATATATAATATATATATATATATATATATATACTATATATTATATATATATATAATATATATATTTATATATATATATTATATATATTATCATATATGAGAGAGAGAGAGAGAGAGAAGAGTAGAGATGCACATCGACTACACCACATATATATAAATATATTATATATAATAAATAACTATATATATATAATATATATAATATATACTATATAATATATATATATAATTATATATATTATAATATAATCACATGAGGCTATCTGTAGAGCGAACATAAGTCGGCAGAAAGGGCCCGGGTTCAATTTCCTCGTCCGGACATAAGGCAGCAATACCTAGAAGTTCCCCTCATCTAGGGTAGGACAAATGCCCGCAAAGTGCGAACTTTTTGAATTAAGTATATAATTATATAATAGTAGTATATATATATATATATATATTATATATATATATATAATATATATATAATAGTAATATATAAGTATATATATAAATATTATATGTTCTATAATATATATACATATATAATGATTGCAAACTATACCTTAATTTACCCTAATTGCAGAATTAAGAAAAAATATATTATAAAAATATGGCGATCTAAACAGTGCTTCAAATGATGAACTATTGCAAATCATAGAGAGAGAGAGAGAGGAGAGAGAAGAGAAGAGAGTGAAGAGAGAGAAGAGAGAGGAGAGAGAGGAGAGAGAGAGAGAGAGGAGGAGGAGAGAGAAGGAGAGAGAGAGAGAGAGGAGGAGGAGAGAGAGTTGAGAAGAAGGAAAGGAATAAATAAATGAAAATAAATAAATAAACAATGAAAAGGAGAAATAAATAAAAAGTAAGAGAAAATGAGAGAGAAAATAAAAAAAAGGAGGAAAAAAATACGAAGGAAAAATAAACAAACAAAAAATAAAATTAAAAGAGAAAAGAAAAAACGAAAGAGAATAAAAAAAAAAAGAAAATGAAAGAAAGAAAAAGTAGAAACAAAAATATATACAAAAAAGAAAGAGAAAGAAAGGAAAACGAAAAAAAGAAAATATATATAGAGAGTGGAAAATAAAGAAAAAAGAAAGAGAGAGAGAAAAAAGAAAAAGAAAGAGAGAGAGAAAAAATACTAGGAAAGGAGAAGGGAAGAGAGAAAAAAAAAAGACAAAAGGAGAGAGAGAAAGAAATCGAAAACTAGGAAAGGAGAAAGAAAAAAAGAGAGAGCGAGAGAGAGAAAAGAAATAAAAGAGAGAGATAAAGGAAAAACTAGGAAAAGAGAGAGAGAGATAGATATAGATAGAGAGAGAGAGAGAGAAACTAGGAAAGGAGAAGGAAAGAGAGAGAGAAAAAAAGACATAAAGAAAAGAAAAACTAGGAAAGGAGAAAGAAAGAAAGAGAGAGCGAGAGAGAGAGAGAGAGAAAGAAAGGAAAAAACGAGGAAAGAGAGAGAGAGAGAGAGAGAGAGAGAGAGAGAGGGATGAGAAGAGGAAGAGAGAGAGAAGGAGAGAGAGAGAGAGAGAGAGAGAGAGAGAGAGAGAGAGAGAGATATCTGAGAAATCTTTTGATTGCTACTATTAATGTTTTGATCTTTTGGACAAACACAATAGAGCAGAGCAGAGAAAGCACCTGGATGCCTTTCTGCGTTCCTCCTTACGCAGACAAAACCTTTCGCACACAAAAATAACGTCACACACGTAGGTCATGTCAAAATGCCCAACACTCTATATATTATATATACTAATATTAGTATATTTATATAGTATATATATATATATAATATATTATACTATATATTATATATATATATATACTAAATATTATTATATATATATATATATATATTTATTACTATACTTATTAGTATATTATCAGTGGCGGCTCGTGAACCAAAAACATGGGGAGGCACTATTCTATCAATATATATATTATATATATATATATATAATATATAATATATATTTATATATATATATAATATATATATAATAATATATATTATTATATATATATATATATAATAATATAATATATTATATATTAACCGTGAAAAAGTTCTTTTCCCTCTTATTGTCTGCTTGTTCAAAACGCCAACGCAGAGCTATAATAAATTGAGAATAAAGATTTTTTCCGTAAATTTTATATAATTTTTTATAGAGGGACAATTTTCTTTGCTTGAGACTTTAGAGTAAACACAAAATTAAGTAAATAAGACCTTTATAAAATATAATTTGACCATAATTTCGATTTTTTTACGCTTACAGATAATTATATACATTGAGAATGTTAATAAATGTCATTCATATTAAAATTTCATAAAGCTAAATCACTATTGAAAACGGGACAAAAACAAATACATTATTAATTTCAAAATGCTTGAACAAAAAATCAAACGCAGGAATTATATGCAAAAGATATCACTAAAATAATTGATAAGTACATTTTTTTCCAACATTAAATATCTCTGACTAAGTTATATTATGCTACATACAACGATTTAAACCTTGAAAATATTTACACTGGTTAATTGCCCCCCAGCTTGTTTCAGCGATAAAAATCCTGTTCCTGATTAAGAAATTGTTGCTTCAAAATAATAAAATCATATTAGTTTGATATGATGAATTTTGGCAGAGCCAGAGTGGGGTTATGAGACTTTGTACCTAAACGTTTGGAGGATATATTGGGGGGTTTTTGGAAGTATGCACTCAAAATAAGTAACGAGTTACCAACCCTACAATAGTTTAAAAGAACCGTATAGATCAAGGTGTTTATCTTCTTTAAAAGCCGATTTTTCAATTGCAGTTCTAACATCCTGGTGTGACCGTTTGGTCCGGGCCAATTGGAACCTTGAAGTTTCAAGAGGTCAAATCACTACTGGCTGGTGCATTACTTAAGTCTTCTAATTGGGTTGAATATCGACTGCCAATTATGGATAGCGAATTGATCTCAATAGGAACTTTTGCCACAAACGGCAGCGTTGAGCTATTGTTCAATTCGTAGTTTTCCAATATATTTTGCAGTTGTTGCATAATTCACAAAGATAACCCGAACAGCTGATGCAATTCTTAATGTTATGTGGAGTGGACTATTGAAAACATATATACCTGTGTGGTGAAAGGACCATTGGAGTGGACGTGTCAGTGTGGGAGGAAGGTATGGCTATCTATTCTTTGGCAGTTTTATAGAGAATTAAACCTATGACTGATTGACACAGGGTGATGTGGTGCGCTCAAAAATAGCAAAGCCTTATCATAATCAACCACATTAAAATTTCGTTATGACGGTTTCAGTTATCTTTACGATGCTTTCCGAAACTTAGCAAGTATCGCTCAGTGTTTGAGAAATGAGGCGGAAAAACGATCCGCAAATGGATGTCTTCCTAGATGCAGTGGTGACTGGTTTTTTGTAAATTTTAACCGGCGTTCGTCATTTGCTTTAAACGCGCTTAGCTCCCAGGGCGAATGGACGGTCTTGGCCCGGTAGCGCTCGAATTATACTGTTTACCTGATATCACTTTTCAGTCTAGTACGCACATCTTCGTCCTCTTCTCTCTCCTCCTTCTTCTCTCCTCCCTTGGGGCAGGGTCTTTCCGGTGTCGTTTTAATTTATCATCTCTCCTGCTTCCTCATCTCCTCTCACTATAATTATTTTCACTCAATCCTTCTAATTAACTGATATGTTACATTCTATCCTATTTTTTTCCTATTATTATTCTATCCATTGTTTCGTTATCTTCCTTGGTTTTCTTATTTATTAATTATATACTTATTAATATATTATATCTATATTATATATATATTTACATATAGCTATAATATAATTATATATTTTTATGTCTTGAACGTTCTGGCAACTACTCACCTATACTTCGATAACTTACATCTTTTTTATTTATATATCTTTTTTCTTTTTGAAAAATACTTTTTCTCCTTTTATTCTCATACGTATTATAGCGTATACTTATTTACGTTTCTCATACATATACCTATATATTGACCTCAATCTAATTATTACTCTACCTACTAACTTCCTTACTTCGTTATCGCTCCATATTCTATTTACGTTTCTAACTATACCTTTACTTCTTTATATTTTATATTATATTATATCTATTATTATTATAAATAAAAGAAAGTATTTAAACCCTTTTTATATTCCGATAATCCATACTGATTAGATATCTACCATCATAATCGTTCTTTGCTTATCCTAGTATATATATATCATTATATATACTTGCAATATATCCCCTTCCCCTTTCTTGTTATTCTACTATTTTGAATATACCCCGTATTCCTTTATCTCTCATCATTAATACTGCAGCTTATCATACCTATAGTATAACTTCTCTACAACCTCTTTTACAATTACACTCATTCTGTTTTTATTTAATTTTTTTTTTTTTTTTTAAATACGTTTTTCTTTACTTTTGTTTTTCAAACATATCTTACTAATTTGTGCAAATGCGGGACTACACCTATTATTACTATTATGGAGCCTATGATCCACTTGCCAACTCAAATTTTTGTCGGTAAAGTTCTATTTTAACATGACAGTGTCTCTCGAGAGGCAGGCCTCTTGCTGGAAAACCACTCCCTCCAAAATAGACAAAATAAAAATAAGGTTTCATTTACGTTTTTATCTGCTCCCATGTTTCGGTATTGATCTCACTTGTGTCAGGTGGTGTTCTATTTGACAAAAGCTTGAGTTATAATTTTTTGTTGTCTCTCTTTTCTCTTCGGAGGCAACGGCTAATTTGGGCCCGTGTTGTAAATTCTCCTCAAGTTGCAATGATGCTGCCTTCATAAAAATAAATAATGTTTTTCTTCTTTTTCGTTTGTCACTGAGACATAATACTGCATTCTTTTTAAATCGTTATATATAATTACTTTTAACGTTGCTTTTCTATTTTGGTATACTATCCATTTTTCTAATTTCGTGGATTGACTTGCCAGTTTCTTTTTAGTAAGTCTTCTCTCTTTAATACCCTGTGATATCTTACTTTTCGTCCTTTTTTTTATCAACCTCTCCGTTGCCTTTTAGGGCCATTTTTTTTTACTTACTGTCTTAGAATTTTCATTTTGGTCCTTTATCCTTGGTCTTTTGTTAAGATGTCTCAGTCTTATTTACCACTTATAGTTCGTTGACTTTTTCCTCTTCTAATTATCTTTATATAAATCTTTCTTTTATTTTAGTCGAGAGGACTCTAACTACGTCTGCTGGCCTTCGCTCTCTTCGACTGCTTCCTTCCGTTAAAATAATCACCTAGCTGCTAACTTGTATATTAATTCTATATATTCTATGGGTAGTTCAGGTACGGTAGGGGGGCATTGACTTTAATTTGGTAGCTCACTCTCATTAGCCTTCGTCTTATTGTGAATGTTTTCCGGGTTTCTTCACCCTTGCGCGCTTTATATTTATCGTGGGATCTGGGCCGTTATTCTTTGGTTATATCCCTTACTTATTTTTCTCTAAGTTTTATGTTTTGTTTATTTTTGGAGGTTGCACTGTCATATGATTGTGGTTTTCTTATACGTTTACCCGTCTGTGTAGTTCTGTTGTTTTGTTCGCTATGTTATTTTAGTTAATGTACGATTCGATATGGCTTAGCCGTTGACTTATCTCTCTCTTCTATCTATCTTATCTTATCATTATTTCATTTTATATATTATATTTCTTATTTAATATATTTCTATTATATTATTTCATATATTTCTTACAAATATGGATTATGTATTTTAAATCTTTGACTTTCTGATTTTTTATGTTTTCATATATTTTATATTATCATCTTATTATTCATATATTATCTCATTTATCATGACTCTATATTACTTTTATATTGTTTCTATTATTTTTATCTATATATTCATCTTCTCTCCTTATATCTTGTATGTTTATTTGAGCCTTATCCTTGTTAGTTTGTTGGTATTCTGATTTATATTCGTTGTGAGTTTATAGTATTTTATAACTATTTTTGCGGTGTATACTTTTTTTATTTAATCCTCTGGTCCTATCTATATATCTATATACTTATCTTATTATTTCTATTTATTTTATTCATTATTTATTTCTATTTATATTTTTTCTTTTTTATAATTATATTTCAATTTCTTTTTTAATCTTATATTTGAGCCATGATTTTCTCGACCTCTTACTCTCTTTTATTCTATATGTCGGGTGGCAGCGGCTCGCTTGTGTCTTGACTTCCTCCCGTTCTTTTTCACACCCTACCTTCTTCTTTTTTTATATCTACTTTCTTCTTTTTTCTTCTTCTTTTTTGTATTTCTTTTTTTTTTTACACGTCTTTGTCTTTGTGGGTTCGGTGCGCAGTGGTTTGGGGGTTGTATTTTGTCTTATCGTGAGTTGCGCCATGCTCCTCGTCCCGGTTTTTTCCTTAAAATCGTTCGGTTTACGTTGTTGCGTTTGCCCGTTCTTTGTCGCTTTCTGCTTTGGTTACCGTTGGTGTTGTGTGCTGTTTTTTTCTCGTTTCTTAATTTTTAATTCTGTCATTTTTTTTTGCTTCTTTTTCTTTATTTGTTTTTTTTTTTTTTGTTTTTCCCCGTGATCTTCACGGTTTTGTTTTCCCCGTCATCGCGCCTTGGTGTTTACGGCTTAGTGTCCTGGTGGCCTTTTTTTTGAGTTCCGCCTGACCCCGCCGTTCTTCGCGCTTTTCCTTATTTTCGTCAGTTTCGTTTTTTCTTTGTTCGGTGTTTCCCTTTTGAATTCCGGGCATGCATCGTTCGTCCGTGTTGTAGCTCGGCTTGTCTTTTTTTGTTACGTCTATTTCTTGGTTTTTTTCTTTTTTTTTTCATTCCTCCCATTGCAGTTCGGCGCTCCGACTATCTTGTTTCTATTGTTTGCTTGGGTTTTTTCCTGCGCGTCCTTTTGCCCCTCCTTTTTTCTGTTTTTTGCTTTATCTTCCCCTTTTTGCATCCCTTGTCTTACTCCGTTTTCGATCCCTTCTGCCACTTGATCTGGCTGTTCTCTCCTTCTGTTCTGCCTCGGTTCCTCCTGGGCCCCTTTTCCTGCTCTTTACCTTTCGCCTTTCGCACTCTTCCCCTTTCCCCTCCTGCCGTTTTCTTTTCTTTTTTTCCCCCTCCTTGGCCTGTTTTTTGCTTCGCCGCTCCTGCCTTGCGGTCTGGTGTTTTCCTTACCTTACGTCTCTCCCGGGCCTCTGTCGGTGCTTTCTCTGTTGCGGCTGGGCTTTCAGCCTGGGCCTTCCTTTCCCCTTTATTTCCATTCTCCCGCGCCTTTGCTGTCAGTCCTTGGGTCCGCCCCCTCATCTCTCTCACCACTTTTTTTCCTCTTTACGTGCAAGCTTGAAAACTTTGCGCATCTTTTTCTATAACCCTTCTCTTACCTCCATACGCTTTTTGGCTTCTCTTGTGCTTTCTGCGCTTTTTTGGGTGGTCTTTTGTTTTGGCACCTCTCCATCGTGTTGCTGGGGTTGTTTTTCCCGCTACCCGCCTCACCCCACATCACCTGGTTTTCTTATTTACAACACTTGCTACCTTTGTGTGGAAGTCTTTGCTTTGGCGACACTTCGCTTTCCCGCTGTTTTTTGTTGCTCATCTCCTTCTTCACCTGGGTGGTTATTTTTTTCGTTTTACCCTTTTGGTCGGTGCTCTTGCATACGGACTGCATTTCGACTTGGATTCTTCCGTTCTGGTCGCTTCTCTTAACGTTTTTGCGCCCGGGTTCCCCGTACCACACCTTAGCTTTCCTCTGTTTGTGCCTCCATGCCGCACTGCTATATACTCGGTCGGTGCTCGCTCGGGGCATAATACCTAATTGCACGGATCTTCCTTTCTATTATCTCCTTTTATTTATCTTTCTCTTTTATCTAGCTCATTTTATATTTTCTTAATATATACCTTATAATAAATTTATTATTAATATATTATAAATTATCATATATTAATTATTATAGTATTATATATATTGTATAATTTTATATATATATATCTCATATATTAGTATATTTTTACTGTATATATATATATCTATATATATATATATATTATAATATATTATATTATATATAATATATATATATTATTATATATACTAATATATATATATATATATATATAATATTATTTATTATATTCTATATATATATATATATATTATTTATATAATACTATTATTTATTATTTATATATATATTATATTATTTTTAATATATATTTTATATTTATTATTTAATATATATCAGTTATATATATTATATATATATTAATATATTATATATATATACTACTTATATATATATATTATTATACTTTTATTACTGTTAATATGTTATATGTTAATTTATTATTATTAATTTATATATAAATTATTATTATTATATATATATATATATATATATATTTATATATATATGTATATTTATATTATAGTTATATATTATACTATATATATTATTATTTATATATATAAATTAAAAGGAAGAAAGTTAGAAACCTTTATTATTAGATAGGGCTGAAGCTACGTTCTCGATATCGTTGATGGGTGCATTGAGAATTTTTATTCTATTAGATATGGTTATCATGGCTGAAACCTCTATTATTTGCTTTTCGTTGAATAGTGTTGATAAGTTAAAACCGTTTTTAATACTAAACCACGGTGAAGCTAATTCGGGACATGGTATGTTTTTATTATATAATACGTAGTTATATATATATATATTATATATATTATTACATTTATATACTATATATATATTATATATATATTATATTATATATCCTATTGAATCACTTTAAAGACGCAAAATGTGTGCGTATCATAGTTAGGTATCAGCAAATTTTTACGATACGTACTCTGCTTAAAATTGCGTACTGATATGGTATATCGGTGATACTATATATATATATTATAATATATATATATATATATATATAATATATATATACTATCTATATATAGTTATATATAGTTCTTTTAGAATATTCAAGAGGTCGGAGTTGGAAAATTTTTGAGAGGTGGAGTTGGAGTAGGAAATATTGAAGACTCCACAACCTGCTTTTAGTGTACTTACTCATTTTTTTTTTATAGGTATATATAAATATCATTATATTTCTTTTCCAATTTATTTTATCCGGGTTTTTACCCATAAAACTCACCCTGGTGGGTTAGGTGGGCAGTGTCGGAGTATCAGTGCACACTGTAGTTTCTAGTACAGATACAGACTATTGGGATAATTACTACTTTAGAACAGCATATGGTGATGGATGTTCAAAGCTAAAAATATTAAATTTAATATTTTATTATTTCCTACGATATTATATTATTCATTAATTAATAAATATATTTACCTTTAAAAGTTCTTGTCATTAAAATTGATATTATTTTCAATAGTGGGATTGATGATTGTCTGTTAAGCAAAAAAAAAGTTTAGATTGTAAAACATATCCACCAACTTTATTATTTATTTGTATATTCTGAAATGATATTATACATATTATATCTATATATTTTTTTTTTTTGTCACCCGGTTTTTTTTTTCACCAAAGAATAACAAATTAGTTTGCTGTGGAGATAGCTTTATTTAGGAAGAAGTGAAGGGTCAAAAATGGGTACCAATTTATTTATTACACCTAGTATTAAGTCTTTAAGTAAATATAGAATATAAAATATAGTAATTCAATAAATTGCATAAAATAAAAATCTAAAATCTTAAAATTAATTCTTTTTAAATTTTGCCAAAATTTAATCATTTTTCTTGAAGGGTTGAAAAAACATAAAAAGTGAAAATCTCAAGAATAATTGTTGAATTTCTGATTGGAATCTACAGCCTACTTAAATAATCATTTTCATATGAACGGTCAAGTTTTTTTTCTAGCATATAATTTCTGTTATAATAAGAACAAATTTTAATACTAATTGTTCCAGTCTCATCAATAATGCATCTAGTTGAGAGCCATAAGTTCAGTTTAGTAAAATTCTAAGTGATCTTCAATAGGTAATAGAAATATTCAGTTTTAAGTAAAGTTACTTAGACATAGACTGGTAGAAATTATTTTGGATGTGTAAGTAATAAATGGTAAAAATATAGTATAATATTGTTATTTTTAAATAATTTTATAAGATTCAAATGCCATATCAGCGTATGCTGCGCCGTTGTTATATCTGATGCTCTGTCCGAATCAGGCGTTGAAAATGTTGAAGGTGTTAGAAAAAATTTGAAAGGGAGAAGAGAAAACGAAGGGTAATGGAAATGCGGGAACAGTAAGAATTAAATGGTTTTAGCTGCTCCTCCATTACTAATGATGCTGATGATACAGAGAACCATGAAAGAATAGATAAAAAAAGAAAAGAAACGGAGGTGAAAAGGTATCGAACATCATCTTAATTACTGAAATAGAAGTGCCCAGGATGCATTAAAAAAAGAAAGAAACATATGTTAATACATATTTACCCAATCACTAACAGACAATCTATAGTTCTCATTAAAAAAAAACTCACAGTGTAGTTCTGCTAAGAAGAAGGAAAAAGAAAACAGAAGAAGTCACTAGTGGAGTCTGCTAAGAAGAAGAAAAAGAAAAAGAAGAATCACGCAGAAGAGAAAGAAATAGAAGAAGAAGAGCAACCCCCTTTAGAACAACAAAAGGGAATCTAAGACTAATGAAGAAGACTATAATATATGTAGATATTTTTATTATTATTTACTGTCCCCACCTTGAATAGGGCCCTGCCCGTGATGGTAAAAAAGAAGGAAAAAAATGACAACACGAGATAAAATCATTGAATCTTCATTTATATTGTTTATTAAATGATGCTGTTAATTATTATTATTATTATTATTATTATTATTATTATTATTCATTGATTATTATTATTATTATTATATATAATATATATTATTTTTATTATATTATTATTATTATATATAATTATTATTATTTATCATTTCATAATAAAATTTATGTATTATTAAATTATATCATTATTATATTATGTATTATTATATATTTATACATTATATTATTATTTATATTGATTATATATATTATATATTATTATTATTGATTATATTATATTAAAATTATTCAATTATTATTATACATTATCATATTTTAAATATCGATATTATATATTATTATTATATTATTATATTTTATTTATATTTTATTATTATTAATTATTTATTATATTATTATTATTATATTTAATTATTATTATATTATATTTATTATATAAATAATTATAATTATATTATTACATATATTAGTTCATTATAATATTGATCATTATTATTGATGCTGATTAGATCCGCTTGATTATTCTTGGAGTACGAATTTATATTAGTTTAATAAAACATTACGTTTATCTTATTATTATTTTTATTTATATATTATTTATCTATTTATAAATTTGTTAATGTTTTTAATTTAATATATGCTTATATTGCCTATAATTCTAGGTTAGAGTGTACTGTATATAAAAACACTATATAAACTTGAGGCGAGTATATCCGGTCTACCGGGTGGGACAATAAGGTAAAAGGTACAATAACATAGCATATATAAAGCCGTATTAGACTATCTTAAAACTATATCTTGATAATAAATATGAGTATTTAATGAAGATACCAATTGTTTAGGTCGTCTATAATTACGAGAACCTACTCTCTTCACAATAAGAGCGGGAGTATTTACCAGTGTCTCACCTCCAAAAAACGCTAGTGAAATATATTTAGAACTAACGATATAGAAGAGCGAAACTTGAGAAATATTTAGATATATACATAAAACGGTTATGCATCTTCTAATATTTAGATTATGTATCCTTTCAAAAATATAATATATTTGATACAATAAAAAAGATAAAAAATAATATTAACTTACAAGAAACGACACAATCACTTAAATTAAACCCCAAAATTACATCCATTACTGAAAAGTTCTTTTTTTAAGTATGTAAATTTGAGAGGCACGTTTTCTACACATTTCAAATAATAAAATCAAACCAATATTGATAAGCGCTTAATTAATAGAAGAAACTCAAAGAAATAAAAAGAAAAAAAAATATATTATAGTTCAGAAATAAAAAAAAAAATTTTAATGGACTGAAAAGATAAGTAGTTTATGGAAATGTTTTGTAAGTAAAACTGTAATAATTATAGATAAATGGTTGACCCTAAAAACCCAACCTCAAGATAAAAATCAAGAGAGATTAAATTTTTCTTATATCTCTTTTTAGAGTTATAATAACTTAACAAAGAACATCTACGTTTTTTATATAGAATCAAACAGCCCCGAAATGCGCTCCAGATCTCGGTCCGAGCTAGCCTCGTCGACCTCCATGTAGCCTCCGTAGATTACACCAGCTAGCCCGTCCCTGAGGAGCGCTTCCACAGCCTCTTCAGATGACCTCCCAAGGAACTCCACATGTCTTCGCTCCCAGCCTCGACGACCACAATGGTAAATTAACACCCGATCTAACCCTCGATCTATGATTATTCATGATTCGCCATATTTTTGATTTGATAATCATGAACACAAGACCCACGTGTTCTGATTTTATAAATATATTATTTTATATTATGATGTTTAAATTAAAAACAATTTTAATATTTACATAGAAATATATAACTGAAGTTTATAATCAATATTAAAATATATTTTATAAAAAATATGACTAGTTATTAAAATATATTTACCTCACAACATTTTAAGAAAAATACAAAGAAATAAAATCTTAAAAGACCACCATCACACCCACTACCACTGTGTTACATCTCCTACAACTCCAACACCATGAGATATTATGTTACGAATATAACATTTGACAAGTTTGAATATATATTCTATTTCTATATATATATTTTTTGTTATAATAATTATACAATACATAAAATCAGATGTATTATATACTAAATATAGTGCTTTAAAAACGCTAACTATTATATCTTTTTACATTATGATTTCTATAAATGACTAGACAACGTTTCTTCAATCCATAATCGAGAAGCGTAAGGGTATAATCGTGAGCAGACGACAACACCTCAACTCTACCGCTTGATTTAAGATTCAAAAGTTTGCCTGACTCACGACCTATTCCTTTTATCTAAATGCATAGTCATGTGATAATTTGGGTTTTGTCTTACTAAGGTTGTTTATAGCCCGCCCTAGTAATATTTAACAACCAGAAAGACGTTGATATTTCAACACTGTCTGTTAGCGCTGTCTGTAGGATATTCATACTGAGTTCAATGTGGGGAGATATATGCTTAAGCGTAAACAAAGTTTCACATTCAATTAAAGCACAAACCACTAGCATCACTTGAACTTGGGACGACATGGCTTCCTTACCATCCGTAACTAACTAACAACCACTATACTCACTTTAGCCTCTTCCACCTATCTAATTCCCTAGATTACCGTCTGATGCACCACTCAAAGAGGTTAACTCCTACTAATCCCAAACGCCGTTCCCTATAAACCTCTCCTACATCTATACTATTTATTTATCTAGCTATAGTACTCCACTTATGTAACTATCTCCCTCTTCTCCTCTCACGCTGCATCGTACTACTCTCGCTCATAGCTCTTCCTCTCTCTCTCTCCTATCCTCTTTGCCTACTCTTGTCTTTTTTTCTTAATAGCATCCATAGTTTGTGTTTAGATATTAATTATTTTACATTAAACTTAATGGGGACAAATATTTATACAAAATTTTATCCACTGCTTTGGTATCCTTGTTCACATGTGCATGATCCTACATGTATACTATATAGTAAATAAGTATCCAACGTAATCAAGTAGATTTTCACATCAATAAAGCATAACAGTAAGCATTACTTGATTGAACTTAACGAATTAAACTCTTCATATATATAATAACGGCAACTTTTTATACGAAATAATTAAAAATAGAATAAATAAGAATAAACACACGTTTCATACTTAAGAACAGTAAAAGTAACTAACAATATGTGCAAAGCGTAAACAGAAGGGACTTTTGTTGCTTTTATATTTGCATATAACAGATCTTGATATTTACTTAACCGCAACTAACATAGTTTTAAGAGATCACGTTCCTGTAATAATAAAATGGGTCGACCTTAAGAAATTGAAAAAAAAAGCTCTTTATATCAGCGACTGATTTTCGTTGTTGAATCTATCGATTACAAGTATCAGACATGAAATCGGTATTAGAGACTCATACAGGAGCACGTTGAACGAAAAGGGTTTTCGAACAATCGAAGTAAAAGGATAGAAGACATAGCCTCACCGACTGACGAATATAATGTACAGCTCACAAAGACCTTGAACACATCCTTGAACATGAGGAAGAATAAACAGTGATAAATTAAGCAAAAGTTCCATTTAGACTTGAACAACGGAGTAAGCTCAAGATGTAACGATGAGGACAGAGACGTAAGAGGTACTACTTAGCAGTTTTTCGTATGAACCATAATCAATGATGAATTATGATGAACACTGATAGGCATGCATACAGTGCAATTATTTCTAACAACAAAATGTCGGAGTTACTGACACAAATGTTAGCTTAGGTTAATGTTTCTGTAGATTATCCTCACGCTGATACCATGCCAGGTTATGAAAGTACTAATGCTAGAGTTTACGTTATACAGACGCTGCCTTTCGTAAACACATTAGAATAAGGGTGACCAGTATAAACGAGATGAGCAGATGAAAAGCGAAGAGAGGACCATAACTCAAGCTGAAACTACTGAAGGAGATATATGAGTAGCACGGACAGAACCTGAAACGATACCTTATGCAACAGAATGATAACGTCAACATTAGAACAAAAGCTCCATACGATAACAACAAGGAAAAGTAGACCTAACCTGGCTGTACAGAAACGGCCCTGGATAAGGCCGTACTACACTTTTTCCGAGATATCTATTATCGACTAGATATTTACAAAGAGACGAAGAGAGAGAGGAAGTTAAGGCGGAGAGAAAGTAAAGATTATAAGCAAAAGAGAATAGATTAATATTCGATCGACAATTATAACATGACACTCGAAATACAGTGAACGAGAGATAAAAACCCAAACTTCTCT
>JABUQX010036636.1:0-7500 GCA_015478945.1 Trachelipus rathkii
ATTATTACTTTAACTGTTTTCTTGCTGTTATTGAATGTTGGCGATTTATCTATGTTTTTTTTATCCCTCAACAGTAATAACAAATAATTTATTTTGTTCTTTCAGGAATTTAACAAAGCCAAATATCCCTAGTTCATTGATAAAGAATTCCATGACTTTTACTACCGATTTTATTAGGAAGAAGAGTGTGGAAAATATTAGCATGGTAGTTGAACCTCTTAAAGATCGTATGGCTACATCAGCTGTTTATATTCCATCCTTTTCAATACGAAATTATGATTCCAGCCTGAAGCATTACAAGTCCATGAATAACATAAACAGTCCAACTAGTCCATGTTTTGAAATATTTGAGCATTCCTGTCTAAGCCAAAATATAAAAAAAGTGGAATTTGCACCCAAGAGTCCTAATCCATCTTCTTCCATTTCATTCTTTAAAACTCCTATAATGCAGTTTAAAATAAATTCTTCAAAATCCCTCAGCAGTTCTACACTGGATGCAAACTTTGCTAATAATAATAATGATAAAATGATTGATTCGTTTGTTGGAAAGCAAACTGCTTGTCGAGCATTTTGGGCAAGATCAAATGCAGTTATATTGGCCTATCACAAGTAAGTATTTGTGGTATTTTATGATTTTTTTTAGGTATGTAAGCTGTAAGTTATGCATCAGTTTTTATTGCTTTTTAGTGAAATAATTGCTTTTAGCATTTTTCCATTGTCATGAAGCATAATTTCTTGTTTCATAAATTCTAATTATTCTATCGAGTTGGAGTATTTTATTGGTTCAAGTTTGAATAAGACGACATCAAGATTTTGTTCTTAGGGAAAATTTATTGTAAGGTATTTTTTTCTCAATTAGGTTACTTAAACCAGAGGTCTATAAAGTGAGGCAGACATTAATCCTTCATCAGGACAACTAACCTGTATTAGGTTTAGGCATGCTTGTCTACTCTTATACTAAGATTAATATATTATGTCATATATTTTAATTTAGTTGATCATTTTTTAACTTATTTTAACATTGTTAAATTATTGAGTTAAAACTTAAAATTTCCTGTGGAAGAGGTTAAGCTCAACATTCTAGAATTTCTGAAGTTATTAATGAAATTAAAGGAGATAATCGTGTTTTATAACAGCCATTTTTTTACTATAAAAAAGAGGGGGGGGGATTCGTAACCCGAGTCTGAGAAATTTTAAAATTGTGAAGCCAGAGTCGGAGTCGGTGGAGCAGGGTATTTTTAAATGATGGAGTTGGAGTCAAAATTTTTAACTTTGAAGTTTGAATCATATATATTATTTTAAAGTGTTAGAGGAATATTGATAGAAAACAACTGCTTACTTTGGTATTGACCTAATCAGCTAATGTTTTCACCAAAACAAGAGTTTAACGATTAAAATAATAGATCTACAATTGTTTACAAGTGGAAGAACATTATCAGTGACCAGTATTTAGCGAGCAAGAAAAGAACTATAGGTTTAAATCTTTAAATTGTTAAGTCTTCATCTTGGAAGATTACAGTTGTTTTAAAACTTCATTAGTTTTAAGATGAAATTGGTTTTGAGATGTCTACTTTCTGATAAAAACAATGTTAGCTCGAACTTGTATATATGCCATCACACAACTTTTACAAACTCTTTCTTGTTAGCAATTATACTTAGTTTACTGAAAGGAGAGATTTATCTTGTAGCTTTAATTTACAGTATAATTCTTCTCACCCCACATAAATCCATTATGATACCGAGTTGTAATGTGGCCTGTGATTCAACTACCTATCACAACTACCACTTCTGGAAAATATTAGATAATATTAATACATTTTTCCATATAACTATTTTTCATGATCTTGTTTTATTGGCATTAATTTAGATGTAATTTTGATGATGGGTTTATTATTCCACATCAACTTCAGAACTCGCTTTGTTCTTCATATTGAATGATAGCAACCTTCTGTACGTTTAAAATTTTATTCAAACGCATTCACGGGCCAGAAAGTATAGTTTTTACCATCGATCTAACCTATTCATGAAATCCAACCTTTTAGTTTTCTTTTTGGTGCATCTGCATTCTTGGGGCGAATGATTTTTTCAGATTGTAAAACTTGTATTTTCATACGAGGCCACATTTCTTCTTTAGTTTTTATTTTTAAAGTTCAAATGAATTATTAGTTTTAATAAGTTATACCTAATCTTCAATATTTTAAAACTTTGTTTTAGGTGGATAAATGGAAGTCCTGACGGAGCAGCACCTGAATTAAAATGGTAATTTTTTTTCCTTTTATTATATATATATATATATATATTATATATATTATATATAATATTTTTTATATATATATACTTCCATATTATATATATAATATATATAGGTATATATATATATTATATATATAATATAGTTATATATATTATATAAGATATATAATATTATATTATATATATTATATATATATATTAGTCTATATATATTCGTCTCTTTATATATATATTAGCTATATATATATATATATATATATATATATATATATACTTGATAGTTAATTATTTTGATAAAATTATTACTTCCATTTTTTAGCAAAATATAAATTTTAAATATTTAAAAGTATTATTATATTTAATGAGAAAGATATGAAATGGCAAAACCTATTATTTAATAGCCTAGTAGCAGCTATCTATGAATAATTACGGTTATAAACTAATTTCTCATCACAATTTATGTAAAAAAAGGAGAAAAAAAATATGATCATTCTCCTCGATTTATAAAGATAATCATCATCATCCACCTTCATTCTCCAAGACTGTGGTAAGGTGCGTGACATGCACCAGAAACAGAAAAGTAGTAGAAGAATGTGACACAAAGTTGAAGAGAATGCCCAGCCTTACCGCCCCCTTTATACCTATTAGTGAGAACTCGTTGCAGTCAGAAAATCCACCCTAGAGCTTCACGAGACTGTGTCGGACCCTCACTATGGCATCTCGTCAATGTGGGGCTCATCCCTTGGCCAGGTGGGCCACAACCATACCCCCTCACGAAAACCCCGCCATTCACTTGTTTGTTGTTGGTGTCGTGTCGAAGGAATGGTCATTAAGGGTCTTCTTTTTTTTTTCCAATGTAATCGTTTTCTTTCTTTCTTCTCGCTATTTTATCTCTCCTCCAGGTATTCCCTTTACTAACCCAATCCCACTTTTTCTTCGGTCTCCCAGCCGGTCGATTCCCAACACATCACCACTTACATCCGCTTTACCAACCGCGACTATCATCCATCCTTTCCACGTAACCAAACTCGCATTTATGCTTTCAATTATTCCTTTCATTCACACCACATAACTCTCTAATACGTTCATTCCTCATTTTATCAATTCTTCTCACACCTAACACGCCCCTAAGATTGTCCATCTGAACACATTGTACTTTAGATCTATACCTCTTATTTCCAGACTATAGTCTCACTACTCTATCACTTTAAACAAGGTAACAACATACCCTCATGTAAGACTAGCGCCACTCAGACTCTAGTCCCATCTACACTTACACGGGATCTTAATTGCGCACCAGCCACTTTCCTGCATCTCACCCAACTTTACTACTACAGCTCTGCCATAATCCGTTCCCGCTTTTCATACCAACATATATCGTAAATATTTAAACTCAGACACTTGTTGCAGCTGCTCACCACCTAACATAGCTTCACACCGAGAACTGTCCTCACTCACAACCATAACCTTACTCTTATCTACGTTTACTTTCAAACCCCTCCTTTTACACACCCTGCCAAACCTCTCTACCAATCCTCTCAAATCCTCTCTTCACATTCTTTCAGGAAACAATCCTCACGGCAGCAGTTAACCATATTTCCCGTTCTACTGGGAACCGTAAATCATCGTCTCCATAGAGAACACGGGTTGTGCTCAGACTAATAATGAATAGCGAAAATTGTACCGTTTGTACAAATTGACTCCCACTCCTTCCAACTTGATTCTTCTTAGAGTTGCAGCAGCCCATTCCAGGTGTTTCACCGACTGACAAGAAAGCGATACTTTCGTAACTACTACTCCACCTTTAATTCTTCCACATTCTATCTTCTTCATTCAAGGGTGTGCATAAAATTTCTTGAAAGCACTGTACTTCTTTCATATGACCCACCACCCTATGATGTCATTTCTGCTCTGGGGATTGTTGCTGATGAGCTGGGTTTTCACTTTGCTACCTGCCCCAACGAATCCAGATATCCGGAACTTTATAGATCGGACCGTTTACGAGCAGTTATTCTGAACTTTTCAATTTCCCCTGAAGAGGATTTCTCTTATAACAAACTTTGAGAGAGCGGAATTCCAGGAAGCACTAAAGCTCTGTAAGGATGGTGACTATGACCCTGAAGTCATTTCATTCCAGATGATAGCCATATTCAGATTATTCACCCAACAGCCTCAGCTTATATAACAGAATCTGGGTGGAGGGTGTCTTCCCTCCTTTTTTTTAGACAGCTTATATCTTCCCAATTCTGAAACCTGGAAAGGATCCAACATACTGACAATTTACAACAAATGCATGTTGATGGAGAGAATAATGGCTTCTCATCTCGTTCCTACATTGGAACAGCTACACCTATTTTCTGACCTTCAATTTAGTTTTCGCTATCATCGCTTTACTCAGGATCCTGTCCTTCGTTTGATGTACTTGAGGTTCTCGCTTCTCATAAATTGACTCCTGGCATTTTCTTTGATCTAGAAAAGGCATATGATACCACATGGAGAGTGGGGGTTTTGCAAAACCTTCACTCCCTGGCGTTAGGGGGCAACTTCCCTTCTTCTTTCAAACCCTGCTGTCAGATCATTCATTTTAGGTCGGTACAGCATCGCTCCTTTCAGACACTTTGTCATGGAAGAAGGGGGACCGCAAGGCAGCGTATTGAGCGTATTGCTTTTTGAAATAGGCTTCTGCGGAGTGGTTGACATCATCCTCAACTCAATATGTTGCTCTATGTAGATGATCCTGCACTGTATGTCACTGGGTCAAAACTCCCTAACTTCATTGTGTGGTGCGTCAGCTTGAACTAACCATCGACAAGGTCATTTCCTCGTGTAGTTCGCGCGGCTTCAAATTTTCCATTTCAAAAGCTAAAGAGCTCTTTCGGAGAACCCCGTCGAGGGAACGAATACAGCCACCTACATTACACCCGTATGACTCCTCCCATAGAAGTGGAGCCAATGGTACGGTTCTTGGTTTGTTGCTCGATGATTGCTTTTCATACCTTTCTTAAATTATTCATCTTAAAACTAGTTGCTACTGATTGCTGGTTCTCTTATGACACCATCTTTAAGACATGGGGTGCGGACAGGAAGACTGCTTCACCTGCACATTATGCTCGTAAGGGCTAAATTGAATTATTATGGTTGTGCCATATATGGGCAGACCTTCCAATCATATCTTTGCCCTCTTGACCTTAATAAGAGCTTGGGTCTGCACATTCACAGTAGGTGAATTTCGATCATCGCCGAAGGAGAGCCTGGAGATGAAGACTAGGATGATGCCCTTATACCTGTGGAGGGAACAGCTCATGTTTTCTTATCCCGGTCCCTGCTTCCCCAGTCTCCTTTAATCGAGAGTTTGTCACATTCCTGCATATTGGCCGTTTGCTGGGATTGTGAGTTGTGACACCTATTTCTAATTTCTTCGGCCTCCCTTTCCTATCGGTTTTGCGCCACAATTTCAACAATGTTCACGAAAAATTGTTTTATCCTCCCTACAGTCTGTTTTGGGATACAGTCCTCAACCAAAGAATATCCGGCTATATTGAAGGGATCCTTTATGTCCCATAAAGAGATCCACAAAGGCTCCACACCTGTCTACACTGATGCCTTCAAGACAGATGGCGGGGTGGGAGCATCAACTGTCTTCTTGAATCTCGTCACACCTTGCCAACATATACTCCCTTCTTCTAGGCTGAGCTGATAGCGTTGGTTATGATTGTGGGCGTAATTAGCAACCTCCCGCCCAAGCAAAATTATACCATCTTCTCGGACTCTAGAAGATGGTTTCAGCTGTCCAAAAATTCATCATCAACTTTGTTCAATTAAAGGGGAGAGGCATTGCCTTATGTTGGGTTTCTTTCCATGTGGGTGTTCCGGGAACGAGTGAGCTAATACAGAAGCCAAACTTTCTGTCACTGGCAGAGTAACTAACAGACGATATCTTCCACTGGATATACTGTTGGGGAAACCTCCCTGCGGCAGATATTTGCAAGAGTATCCGTCAGAGTTTCCTCTCATGCTGGGAGACGTGTTGGGCAGAGGATTCTTGCAGCGCCAAGCTGTGAAATGTTAAACCCCTCATAGGTCACTGGCCCCTTGCAAACGGAGTCACCGCCAGGAGGTGATTCTCGTTCGTTTACGAATTGGACACATCAATCTCACTCATGGCTTTCACATGATGAGGGAGGACCTCCCCATCCTGCCCGTTTTGTTCTTCGTGTGATCCTCTTACTACCTCCCATATGTTTGTGGGTTGCGACGCAATCTCAACCATCAGACTCCAAGTTCATCCCTGACATACTTACCATTCCTTTCAGCAACTGCTTTGCTCATATTTTATCTGATTCTCCTCACTTTCGAAGTGTCAAAGTTTTTTGCGTTCCTCCGTGAGTTGAACATCCTTTAAAAATATGAACTTCTGATTACCCTTTTTTTCTCGTTTTATGTAGGGACTTCCCCTGTTGTTAGTACCACTAACAGTATAACCATTTTTTTTGCATGTAGTGGTGGTCCCTGTACACATACCGGTACTAAAAAAAAATAAATGGAAAAATAATTATTATTAAAAAAAACAAAAAACAAAAAAAAACCTTTAACATGCTTTTTCCCCTTCTCAGAGGGTAACACGGGGGAACTACAGGGGTTTTTTGTTTTATGGTCCATAAAAACCCTCATGAATTGTTCTTTGATTTTATAATTTTGTAATAAAAATAAATAAAAATATTTACATGCATTTCATTATAATTATTATTATTATTATTATTATTATTATTATTATTATTATTATTATTATTATTATTATTATTATTATTATTATTATTATTATTATTATTATTATTATTATTATTATAGTTCTGTGTTGCGAAGCAATTACGGCATTAGAGCTGTCGAATTGAGAGATTCGAGAATGATGGCATTTCATCATTGGGAATACATAGAAAAGAATCCACCTCCTATCATTCATCTTCCATGGGCTCAAATCTCGAAATGGCCGAATGACTCTACCATTGAAGTAGTTGCTATTGACAATGATGGTGGAATCTTGAAAGGTTGTACCATTCCACGTCCTCTTTAAGATATTAAAAGGGTTTGAGTCTTTTAAGTCTTTTTCAGTAACCAGTTTTATCTGATTCTCTAGTCAAAATAGTAATAATTATTTATTAAGTAATAAGATAATATACCACGTATTGATATGTATTAAGATACTTAGTATTATTTAAATTTTGATAGTGAAGTATTAATTAAATTTAT
>JABUQX010036636.1:10000-15000 GCA_015478945.1 Trachelipus rathkii
CAAGCATCTATTCTTATCATTCATTTGGAGTTATAATCATTTTTAGAGCTGTAAGAAGAAACTTTCTGTTTAATTTAACTATCAGACTTTTAGGCCCTTTCTTATACGAGCGCTGTTGATGCCTTGTTAGCGCCAATTGAAGAGATCAATGAGTAGTTCATTGCTCCATCTAGATGAGCGTTTTAAACATAATCAATTGGCTTTTGCTAATAGTAGGAGTCGCCTCCTGGAGGTGATCCTGGCTCGATTGCGCCTGGGTCATACCAATCTCACCCATGGATTTCTTATTATGTCGCAGGGGAATCCCCCGACCTGCCCATTTTGCTCCTCCAATTGTCCTCGCGCAGTCTTTCATCTCTTTGTGGGTTGCGAGGCCATCTCTACCCTTAAAAGCAAGTTATTCCCTGATGTGCTCACTATACCTCTTCAGCATCGCCTTCAGCACATCTTATCCGAATCGTCTCACTTTCGTAGTGATTGAGTTTTTTTCCTTCCTATTGAAACTGAACATCTTGTATAAGATCTAACCATCTCAACGTTGCTCTTCTTTCGTTCGGTTAGGGATTTCCCCGGTCGTTAGTTTACTAACACGGTATAGCCGCATTCTTGTGTGCTGTGAAGTTCCCTGTACATCCACTAAAAAAAAAAAAATATGCCATTGTGCTTCATCAGAAACCTCACGTTAGCTCTCATATAGAAAGGGTCTTAGGCGTTTTTAGCTCTTAGTCTGTTAGAGACAGAATTAAGGATTATTACTTTGAAATGTATAAATTGTATAGTTCATTTTTCAAGTTGTGGGATCCCATGAGTAAAAGTTCTTTGATTCATTTTTATGTTGTATGTGTTTTTTTGAAATAAAGGCAAGGGGTAAAATTTAATAACCATGTTTTAACATGCAGATTTCTTATTCCCTATTGAATCTCCAAATGTAATTTACATTCCAAAATCCAGTAATGACTGTCATGACTATTTTATGATGATTAATATATGTAGTGTATATTGTAATTTTAACTTTTATGATTAATATGTGCAGTATAAAAAGTCAATATATCTTAGGTAGTTAATAGGACAATAGGACTAGTATCTAAATATTGGTTATTATGCCTTTTGAATTTATTTTTACAAGGACATTGTGACTCATGAGTTATGATTGGAATTTATTATGTAAGCTAACATGAGTCCGATTATCTCGAGTTTCGAGCAGATGACTTAGATTGGCAGCTTCTTGAGCGAATTGAGCTGAAGCAGTTTGCTATCAAACTTGAATCTCTATGTACCCCCTAATCCATTAGTCAGGAAAAATATTCAAGTCATTTTCCGTAACTATATTGCCTTCAGATAGTAGGTAGTGAACCTCCGTATAGGGAATAGGTTTGATTGTAATTACTACTAGTTTTAATTATTTATATTTACAATGGTGGGCACATCTAACCGAAAAGTTAGCTTCCCTAATCGCTAATCCACTAACCCAAAAGTTAATTTCGCTAACGCTAAACCGCTAACTAATTAAACGGAAGCGAACGCTAACTTTTATTATGCGAATTTAGTTTCGTTTTGTTTCTTTTGATTTTTTTTCTTTTTTATCCAGAACTTTTAGAGAACTTACTATATATATATATATATATATATATATATATATATATATATATATATATATATATATATATATATATATATATATATATATATATATATATATATATATATATTATTATATTTATATAATATAATACATATATATATATATATATATATCTATATTCTATATATATATATACTATATATATATATTTAATGAATATTACACATTTTTTATTATTTATATAAATAATATTTACATTTCTTTTTTTTTTTTAGAGATAATATATATATATATATATATATATATAATATTATATATATATATATTATATATATATATAATTATATATATATATAATATATATTATATATATATATATATATATATATATATATATATATATATATATAACTCTTATGATGAAAGGTATACACCTTGGCTATTCCCTGCTCCCACCATTCCCCTGGTCCTGACCTTTCTCTCTAAATCTAGCCACCCCGTAGCCTTGTCAAAGGCATCATTCCTGTCTCATTCCACAGTTCACGGTGGATTTATTCCAGTGTTTACTGACTGCTCTAAAACAGGGGAGAGTGTGGGTTCACCTGCTGTGTTTCCTGACGGCAACCTCTCCCATACCCTCCCCCCTCATGCCTCAATTTTTACGGCAGAATTAATATCTATAATGATTTCCCTTTCTTGAATTCTATTCCTTAACCAAGACCACTCTTATGTCATTTATTTAGATTCGCTCAGCGTCCTCCAAGAGCTTAAAGCCCCCTCTATTCTAAAAACGCAATAGTATTCCCTGTACAACAATTTCTTAGGCTGCTCCACTTTCGTAAGAAACAAATCATATTTTGTTGGACCCCCCCCCCCCTCTCTCTCTCACGTAGGAGTAACTGGCAACGAAATCGCTGACAGAGAGGCTAAAATGGCCTCCTCCTCCTCTTTTCGGAGCTGTTCTAGGTATCTCCCGGATCTCGCCTCCTATCAACTGATTATTATCCTGCCCTCCGACAATGCTAACGGTCTTGTTGACAAGAGTGCTGGACGAGTGATCAGCGAGGGGCGAAACTTAGAAATATAAAGGCGAACATTGGTGAGTGGTCTTCCTCTCACCGACGAAAGCGCTTGTACGAGGTGATACTCGCACGACTCCGTATTGGCCACACTAATATCACAACTATATGTCTCAGGGACCCTCCTCCCATATGCAAATTTTACCGTCGCCATACCCCGCAATCTGTTCACCATATCTTCATTGATTGTCCCCAACTGGACCTTATTGCCGTCGTCATTTTCCTACTTTATGGTACATAACACCTAAAAAGTTATCCCATATCTTAACTGAATCCTCCCACTTTAACAGTAACTCTATTTTCCCTTTATCTTCAAGAACTGAATATTCTTTATAACATATGATTTTTTTGTGTAATATTAGGACTATTTATAATGTAAGGAGATCATTTTATTTAGCTTTTTATTTATATTTGAATGAATATCCATCTCGCCATCCAAATTTTCTTTGACATTTAAAATAAGTATAAGCCAGGACCCACCTGTGGAATTGATTATTCAACCCAGTGTAACCACTTCTCTGTGGACAGTGGTGGGTCCTGTACACCAACTCAAAAACAAAAAAACAATATATATATATATATATATATATTATATATATAATATATATATAGTTATATATATAATATATATTATAAAATATATATAATATATATATATATATATATATATATATTATATATATATGTATATATAAGTTATGTACCTAGGCCGAGTCCTGCGATCGGTAACATGTGCGTAAAGAAATTTTTTAACTTATTTTCGTGCAATTCTTTTTTCTAATTACTTCAATAGTTTTATAAATTTAACGTGCACAGAACAGACAAGGGGCTATGGTATATGCAACTAACTTGACATTTGTAGCGATACTGATCTTCTACACATTCAGGTGTATATTATGAAAAGACATCAAAAAATTAACTTATATAAGAAAATCGAAATGTAAAGATTCAGAAATGGTTCAATCAAGATTAAATGTAATAGTTCTTAAACAAAAATAAGGCAATCGGTAAAATTAAATCTTGATGAACTATTATGGCATTTGATTGGAATTTAATCGAAAAGGTGAATCATTGCTAAATCTATGAATAAGTCCAGCTAATTCAATTTGTTCTTGTCTGCCATACTCATACATACTAGAACAATCTTATGTCATGGACTGGGGCTTAACAACAAACAAAAAAGATCTCTGCTCCGATTCGAATCATCTTCCTATAAGTTTCAATTCTTCATTACACATCTATAAAATTCAGTGTTTGAATACTTTAAAGTGGCAGGTATACATGACAGGAAAGTCTTTTAGTGCAGCATCTACGTCATTTGTGCTGGGTTATTTCCAAATGTACTGGAATTCAAATGAGATATATTTGTGGAATTGTCAGCTCACGACAACTGAGTAATTAGTAGACTATCAAGTAAGTGTAATTGGGATTGGGAACACCCAGTAGCTTGAAAGAGCACTCTCCTAACAAAGGGAGAGACCCAGGTTCCCAACTGGTCTGGTGGCGGAATATGTGTTATTCTCTCATTAGGCTTAACTTCTACTTTCGTCCTACTTAGACGTAAAATCAAGTACATTCCCTCCTTGTATAGGGTTCTGCCCGTGAGGGGTGGTGTCAAATGTAAAACAAAATTAAAAATAAATAAACGGATGTTGATAAACATTTTTTTATTGTCATATGAAATGATAGAGAAATTATGGGAATAGCAGCTTTGTTCTTAGGTTTTAATTTAGGTGTATAAGAGAACTGTATATTTTAAATAGTTTTCCCTGAATACTGTACTACAAGACGAGAGTTTAAATTGAGATGAAAATTCATTATTTTTAAAAGCTCAACCGGTGAATCCATTCTTTTGAGTAACATCCATAACGCTCTCATACAGTTAAGAGTTTGAAAAGGATAAATATTCTATAAAAGCTTCTTTTGAAGTAGCTTAGACTGTATTTTGCTTTTTGGATGTGCCTCTTACTTTGTAATTAAAATAAACATTACTTAAGTTGTAATTATTTGTTGTGGGGTAACAGCAAAGTGGTCTTAATAGAATTTATTCAATCTTCCTATACAATTCATTGGACTAAAGGAGAAAAAAAATCAAATATATTATATTTAATAAAAATATATCTATATTTTCTACAACGGAGATCTTCACCAGTTAGACTAATTCCCTGGCTTTACTAGCGATCAAGGATTGTATATTGATTTTTGTGAGAAAGTCGGAAATAAACCTATTTATTGATCACACGCCTATTGTATCAAAAAAATAAAATAAAATAATTCTCAATTTTCCAAATATTTAAAAAACACCATTGGTTTCTCTACTTTCCTTTAATATATTTGAC
>JABUQX010036637.1:5000-20000 GCA_015478945.1 Trachelipus rathkii
ATTATGTTGTTCTATGTAAAATTAAGTTAGTGGGGGGCTTGGATGGAGGAAGGTGATACGGAAGGAAGTGGGTAAATTAAGATTGAGAAGTTGTTAGTATTGAACAAGGTTATAAAGATAAGTATCTAAGAGCACTCGCAAGTAAATCAGCTGAATGTGAATAAGTTGAAACTGAAAAATCTGGGAGCATATGAAGGAAGCAATTGTTAGCAGTGCAAAGGAAGTATGTGGATGTGCTAAAGTAGGAAGTAAGAATGTTAACAGTGAGTGGTGGAATGAAGAGGTGATGCAAGCGGTTAAAACTAAAAAAGAAGCGTGGTTGAATATCCTAAAAGCCAGTGATGAAGTTTTAAAAGAAAGATGTTTGGAATTATATAAGGAAAAAAGAAATACTAAAAAGTGCATACATAGGAGGAAAAAAAAAAAAAAAAGAGGTAAATGAACAGTTTGGAAGGAGGATGAATGGTGATTTACAAGGGAATAGGAAGCTCTTCTGGAAGGAAGCTCGCAAGGTTAAGAATAAGAATAAGGGGAATTTGCTTAGAATAATGAACAGGGATGGTGTTTTTGTAACCAATGAAATGGATGTGAGGGGAGTGTGGAGGGAAGACTTCGAAAATCTGTAAACATTGGCAGTAATAAGCTTTTGTTGTCGTATAAAAATTATTCATTATTACATATATAACAATATTTATAGAAATTTACATTATAAATATATTAAAACCGGGATCCGCTTTTGATTTCCTTTTAAAACGTTTCCCTCTAAACTTTCTCCTTTTCCAAATACTTAAATTTCATAATCATAATTTCTCATTCTGAATATGATTTTCCTGAAATATCTCATCAAAGCCCTCTCAGAAGAAAAAGAATAAGTGTCCCTTTAAATAGCTGCTGATTCAGATGTAAACAATTTATTACTAAATAAAGTCTAAGAAAGTATAAGCACATAAGAGAAGAGTAGTCCGTTATGATAAGGTAATAAAATAACTGGGAGAATATAGTTGTTGAAAACACACTTTGGTTTGAGATTTGTGAAACTGAAGATTTTAAAAATTCTCCCAGAGAATTTGTAAAAACAAGAGTAACCCTTATGTTATCAGAATGATAATACAAACTGACTAACTTACCTCATAGAGTCTTTCAAGTGTGCTAGTCCAAGTTGATCAGATCATCAAAGTTAGTACTTTCCAAATAAGATCATTAATAATATCTCCTTTTTCCTCTGAAAAAAGGGTCTCTTCTGACTCATTATCTGCATTGGTTTCCACATTTGAAGTGCTTCTTTCTTTGTCCTCAATTCTTTCATCCTCAGATGATAATGTTGGGGAGGAAGAGTTTTCTGATGTCCTCTCAGGTTCTTTACTAATTATAAAGCTGTACTGGTTATTGTTTCCATTGCTTAATCTTTTCTCTGATACCTGCTATCAAAAAAGATAAAAATTAATTCTAAACAATAAATCTTAAAATTTATGGTATAGCTATAAGGTATATAATTTTAAAACAGGATGAATTGCAGTATAATTATTATATTATACTATATATATATATATATATATATATATTATATATATATATATATATATATATATATATATATATATATATATATATATATATATATATATATATATTATATATATATATATATATATATATATATATATATTAATATTATATTAATATATATATATATATCATATTATATATATATATATAATATATATATATATATATATATAATATATATATATTATATATATAATATAATTATATATATATATATATATATATATAATATATTATATAATATATATATATATATATATAATATTATATATATATATATATATATATATATATATAATCATCACCCACCTTCTTTACACAAGACTGGAAGTATGGTGCTAACATGCACCGGAAACAGAAAAGTAGCAGAATATGATGCAAGTCGAAAAGAAAGCCCAGCCTTACCTCCCCCTAGAGCTTCAGGGGACCCCGATGGCCCTCACTATGGCATCCCGTAAATGTGGGGTTCATTCCTTGGCCCAGGTAGGCCACAACCATACCCCTTACAAAACCCCGCCATTCACTCCAATTATGCACCTTTCTTCTTGCCTCTGCCAAACTCACATTTCTCTCCTCCAGGCATTCTATTACCGACTCAATCCATTTTTCCTTCCATCTCCCAGCTGGTCGATTCCCAGCACACTCACCGCTATACATCTGCTTAACCAACTGACTATCATTCATCCTTTCCACGTTGTAGTGAGCTGCCTTTAGTGGTTTTGTATCATATTTCATAGGTACCATACATACGTATATTTTATATTCTTTGGGGGGTATTTTTTAATTTTGTCATGTATGAGAGTGTTATGAAGGGGGAGAATAATTGTGTTGCTGTGAGTGATGGGTGTTCTGACGCCAACGAGTAGTTCCATTTCAGTTCTCTTTCCCTTGGTCTTCTTAGTTTCGCGGCATTCATCACTCTTTCACGTTTGAATGAAACGATTGTGAATGATTGTAGATGAGTGTGATTGATTAATCGATTTTTTTTCATGTATCTATTTTTTCTTCCTTAGGAATTATTTAATTTAGGTATTAACTAAGCTTTTAGGGAAAGTCTGTGTACTGTGTACAGTCTTGTGGTTGTGGAATGGTAATGGTTGATTGTTTGAAGCATAGCGAAGAGAATTGGGTTCGTGGATTTCTTTCGGATTTGAAATCCTTCTTTGGTAAGGGTCTTTTTTTTATCTGTTATTATTTTAATGACTAATTGAATTAATGGTGATTAATATTATTCTTATTATGGTTATTATTAATATTCTTATGTATTTATATATAGTGAATTGTATTAAAGTAGTGGATTTTTTATTTTAAATTTGCAGTACTGAGGTCTAGTATTGGGGTATACTGTCGTTTGTCAAGTTGAGGTGGAGGACTACTTTGGTGAAGGTTCCGACTGTCTGTAGAAGTAAAAGAAAAAACTGGTCAACACCATTGGCCAGGTAGCTATTAAGTATTATTTTTGTTTGAATTTTTTTTCTTATTATAAAATTTTTTAATTTAAATAATTGAGTTTTTGAATTTGAATTTTTTTACATTTAAAGTTTTGAATTCTAAATGATTGATTTTATTAAGCTTTGTTTTGATGTTAAAAATTGATTGATAGAAAATTTATTTGATTTGTATTGCGCTGTGTTTGTTTATTTATTATATTTTAATTACTTATATAGTTCATTTTCTTTTTTTTGTCATGTTAGGATTTCTGTATTCATTTACCTTATTATTTTTGATTTACCTTATTAATTTTATTTATTTATTATGTATGTCATGATAGAATTTGTTTATTTTTTTTGTCTCGTTCCAGTTTTTTTTTGTGACCTCGTTTTTTTTGGAGCTGTTACTTTTGGATCCATTTTTTGAACTGCTCTCTTTTATGGAACTTTATTCTTTGTTTTAGTGGCCAGTTGTCCCAGCGACGACTGGATTAGTTTCCTGTGGCTGTATTCCATAATTCTCGGTGGCTGTGGTACGGTACACCTAAGATACAATTGTAGTAACTGGACTGTGGTACTACATAGATTGTAAAAGTTAAAAAAGTAAAAGAAAAAATTGGGAAACTAAAGACTAGCTTGATAATTGGAAAATTGAAAATCAAAAATTGGAAAATAAATAGAAAAAGGACTTTGTAACATATTTTGAAAATTATAATAAAATTGGAAAAATAAAAGAAAGTATAGAGAAAACTGATTATTTTTGAAAATAAAACAACTGAAAAGTACCATTTTAAGGGTACCATAATTTAGAAAACTTAGAAAACTAAATTGAAAAATAAAGAGTGTAGGTACCATAACCGGTACTATAATACGTGTCTGTGAGACAACTATAAATAAAAGTGGTACCAAAATACAATATAGGTGCCTTAAGTGGTAAACATTAAAACTACAAACAATTAAAGGCACCATAATTGGTGAACTAAGTTTATTTCACAATTGACAATATCGTATATTTAATATTTTTTTCATTTATTATTTTTTATTTATATATTTCTATGTCCGTAATATATATATGTTGTATGTTTAAGGTTATCTTGGTTAATACTGTAGTGTGTAGTATATAGTATATTGTAGTAGTTGGTAGTGGTAAACTATAGTAAGTGGTATTTGGAATACCTTGTAGAATAATATTTTTGGATTCTTGTTTCGTGGAACATTTCATACTTTAATAAGTAGTATAAGTGTATTCTGAATATAAAAAGTCGATTTTGTCTATATATTTTTGGTGTAATAAAATTAAGGTGTATGGTTTTTTTTTATTTACGCCTTTCTTGATTCAAATTATTGTAGCACTCAGGTTTTTATTTTAGCGTAAAATCCGCTACATATTTGTGGCGCCCAACGTGGGGCTGTCTCGAAGGATAGGTGAGGGGTGCAATAGCAATAGTAGTAATAGTAGTGTAACATAGTGTAAAGTAGTATTAAGGTAGAAAGTAAAGTAGTATAAAGTAGCAGTGTAAAAATGGCCACGATTGAGGAAATGCGGGTGGAGTTAGAAAGGTATAAGGAGGCTTTGCGCAAGAAAGAGAAGGAGAATGAAGAGTTGATAGAGAAAATGCAAGAGATGCAAAAGGGGTGGCGGTGAAGGCGAATGGAAGAGAGAATGGAGGAGAAAATGGCTGCGAAAATAGAGGAAATGATGAATAAAAGGTTTGCTGATGGGATTGGTGGGATTGGAATGAATGGAACCCGAAAAAGGGTGACCTCTACTCCAAAGGTAGTAGATGTAAAAAGAAAGGACGAAAAAGTGATGATCCAAGACGATGAGTTAAGTTATGTGAGTGAGGATGATGGGGATGGAGAGAAGGATGTAAATAAGGTGGTGAATGGAAAAAATGAGAAGAATGGGAAGATTGAGAAAAATGAGAAGAATGGGAAGATTGAGAAAAATGAAAAGAATGGGAAGATTGAGAAAAAGGATAAAAAGAAGAAGAAGACTTCTAAGAACAGGAGACATGAAAGAAGAATGAAAAGTAAGAGTATAGACTCATTATATAGTAGTTCGGAAGGAGAGATGAATGTGTTTGAGGTTGAGGGATACGGGACGGGATCTGGTTCTGAGTCTGAGCGTGAGCGTAGAGTGAAAAGGAGTGTGTTGATTCGGGACATCCCAAAAATTAATAAATTTAATGTGTATGGTACGAAAGAGGTTGAGGAGTTCTTTAGGGAATATGAGGGTTATTGTAGGGAGAGGTTTGACGAGAATAAGGGCTTTTGGGTGAAAGAGTTGGGCGAATTTTTAGAGGGGCGAATGTTGGAATTTTATAAGGCTGTCAGTGTGGGTGAGCCAAAGTATGAAGTGGTTAAACAGAGAATCATGGACCAGGTTGGGAGAGTGAAAGGGGGAGTGAAGTATAGAAAGGTGAATGATTTTGATAAGGCTAGGCGTGGAAAGAGTGAAAGGATTGATATGTATGCGCACCGATTGGAAACCTTGGCGAGAAAGAAGTTTGGGGATGATGATGTGGACGGGAATAAGAGATTGTTGAAGAAGTTTTTGGATACAGTTCCGACCTCGGTGACAGAATATGTGAATTTGCGAAGGAAAGAGAAAATGAGATGGGCGGGAGAACGATTGACTTGGGAAGATGTTCTGGAAATTGTAGAAGATAGGGAGTTTGAAGGAGAGCGAGAGGAGAATGAACGACGAGAAGTGTATAGTGGTAGGGGTGTGAATGCGAGTGAGAGGGTGTCGCAACCACCCCAGTATAAATCATATAGGGACGCACTGAAAGCTAACCCCTATGAAGTAATGGTGAAGTTTTTTGAAGATTTTTACGGTGGTTTTGGAGATGATGAAAGACAGGTGAATGCAGGAGGTGTGAGTAATTTTTTTGCTGGTCGACAAGCTGGTGGAAATGTGAATGTGAGAGGGAATGATGGACATAACCAAGGTCAAAGGTATAATCAGGGTCAAGGGATTAGAGGTCGTGGAAACCAAGAAAATGTGAGTGCAAATAGGGATGTGGGAGATGGGCCCATATGATATCAGATGTAGATGGGCACTGTGCTTGTTTTGCTGTGGCAAGTGGGATCATTTGGCCATGAACTGTAGCGGACCCGCAAAGGGCTGGGTGTAGGAGATGCGGAGGTGTGGATCATTGGGTGCGTGATTGTCCTCAGGGTGTAAGAGCGAGGCAACCGTTATGTGGGAACTGTGGTGTCGAGGGGCATTTTTCTAGGATGTGCGGGTCCCCTAGAAACACTTGTACTAAATGTGGGAAAATAGGGCATGTGGCTGGTATGTGTTGGAGTGTGAGGCAACCAGTCGGGGTAGGTCAGGTTAATCCTGGTGTGCTAGGTCTTGGTACTGGTGTTAGTGGTCCGGTTCAACCGGTTAGTGGTCAGGCTGTTGGACTGAATAGGAATGTAAATGTGAGTGAGGTAGGGGTGAACACTGTACAAAATCAGGTAAGAATTAACAATTCGGGAAACGGGTTGCCTTGAGGGTTGCAGCTGGTGAACCCTCAGGTGAGATTAGGTTGTCACAGATAGGGGATGTAAGTGTCGATGTGTTTTCAGTTGGTCCTGTGAATGAATGTATGAGTATTAAGGTTTATTGTGGAGGTATTGAGGTTCGTGCTTTGATTGATACTGGGTGTATGGTTAGTGTTGTGTATAAAGGAGCATATGATAGGATGAATATAAGGGAAGATCAGAAAGAAGTCGGTAGGGGTCATATTAAAGGAATTAGTAATGTGTTGGTACCGGTGGAAGTTAAATTTAGAGAGAGCGTTAAGATAGGAGGAATAGGCATGGAGGAGAGTGAGTTTTATGTGATTGATAGTAGGAACGAAAAGTATGATGTGTTATTGGGGTATAAGTTTTTGAGTGCAAATGGGATAGTTATTCATCCTGATCGAAGGATGATAGAGAAGAAGGTGAATAAGGATGGAACATGTCAGATGTATGTGAATGATTTAGGGAAGGTAGATGTGAAACTGGTTAAAGGCGTGGAAGTGTTTGCTTTAGAGGATAGGTCTTTGAAGACGGACGAAGTAGTAAGTGTGAAAGTAGGTTGGAATACGAATGTGGGTATGGATGAAAACCAGAATAGCATGTTTCTGGTGGATGGTTATGATGCGAGGTATAGGGTGAAAAGGGTTGCTCATGTCTTTGACGGTATAATAGATTTGAATAATCCTAGGGTATGTCTGCAGAAGGTGCCTGATGTGAAAAAGAAGAGAGTGAGAGGTATAAGGGTTGGTGATGTAGTTGGTAGTTTGTTTTCTGTTTTTGTATTAGAGAATTCGAGAGAGAATGAATGCTGTGTGTTTGCTGGTGATATTGAGAAGAAAAAGGATTGGGTGTATGATGAAATGGTTGATAAAGTAAAATTACCGGAAGGATTGAATGAGGTAAGGAGGCAAAAGGTTTTACGAATGTTATGGGAAAGGAGGAAAGCGCTGAGCCAGGGCGATGAAGATTTTGGAAATGCAAAATTGCCGGCGTTCCGCATAGTGTTAGCGGAGGACACCCCCATATATCAACGACCTCGACACTTTTCCTCCCCCCGTTGCGAATGAGATTGAAGAGCAGTGTGAAGAGTTAGAGCGAATAGGTGTATTAGAAGAGAGTGAGAGTCCTTGGAATAGCCCGATTGTGCCTGTGCGAAAACCTGATGGACGTTTGAGGTTGTGTATTGATTATCGTAAGGTGAATGAAAAGACTGTGAAAGATAGGTTTCCTATGTGTGTAGTTTCAGAATGCGTGTATAGTATGTATGGGATGAAAGTTTTTACGAAAATGGATCTGGTGCGTGGGTATTATCAGATGCCAGTGGAAGAGGATAGTAGGTGTGTGACTGCCTTTTCAACTGCAAAGCGGCATTACCAGTTTAGGAATTTGAGCTTTGGGTTAGCCAATGCTCCAGCGGCGTTTCAGAGGGCGATGAATGTGGTCATGAATGATTTTCCCAGTAAGAATGTGATGGTGTTCATAGATGACATACTAGTGATGAATGAATCTTTCTCTGAGCATTTGAAGTTAGTGAATGATGTGTTGAAAAAGTTAGAGGAGATAGGGATAAAAGTGAAAGTCGAAAAGTGTGAGTGGTTTGCGGATGAGGTTGAATTCTTGGGACACAAGGTGTGTGCGACTGGTTTAAAGAAAGCAGAAAAGTTTATTGAGAAAGTTCGGCAGTTTCCAAAGCCGAGGAATGTTAGAGAGTTGAGAGGATTTTTAGGTTTGGTAGAATTTGGAAGGAAGTTTATGAAAGATTGTTCGGGTGTGATGAAACCTTTGACTGAATGGACTGGGAAAAAGAAGAGTACGATTGTGAAGTGGAATGATAAAATGAATGAAGCGTTTGAAAAGTTGAAAGCGGAAGTCGCAAAGGATGTAGAGCTGGCTTATCCGGATTATAGTGAGAATGCGAAACCTTTGGAAGTTTATACGGATGCAAGTGGGTATTGTATGGGGGGTTGTTTGATGCAAGAACAGGTGATTGATGGGATTGAAAGAAAACGAGTGATTGCGTATGTTTCGAAAGCGTTTAGTATGACAGAGCGAAAGTATTCTACGATTGAAAGAGAGTTGGCTGCTTTGAGGTTTTGTTTGAAGTCGTTGCGTCCGTTTTTGTATGGAATTAAGTTCATTGTGCGAACGGATCACCAACCCTTGGTGTATTTGCAGAGAATGAGGATCGTTGATAGTCGGCTTGCAAGGACTTTGGAAGATTTGAGTGATTTTGACTATGTGGTTGAGTATGTGCCGGGTGAAAGGAATGAGATTGCTGATTTGATGTCGAGAATGCCTGGGAGTGAGAGTATGAGTGAAAAGGTAGTGATAGACCCGGAATATTTGCCTAAGGGATTGATGAAGGGAAAAGAAAGTCAGGGTGGGGGTGATTCTATGTTTGAAAGTGTGTTGTATGGGTTACAGGATTTAGCTAGGGATAGGTTGGTCTCGAGAGTGCCTGAGAGTATGGAAGAATTGCGAAGGGAAGTTATGACTGAGGTGTGTAAGAAACCTGAGCAGATAGGGATTAGGAAGGTGAAATATTTTATGAAGGAGTTAAAGGCTATGTGTAACGTAGGTGTGCTTCCGGTGCAAGAGGTATTGATTGTTGTGAGTAAGTTGTTTAGGATAGTTGTATGTGTGCATTATGGTGGAGAGAGACCAGTTTTGTATAGGAGTGAGGGTGTAAGTGGTGCAAAAGTGGGTGAGCTTCATTTACAGTGTTTGAGTGGGGTACACTATAATTGGGTAATCGAGAAAAAGAGTTACGATAGGAAGTATGTGTTGGAATCGGAGTTGGAGGAGTGTCTGGTAGAGGGTGATGAGAATGTGAAAATGATTTGTCCAGGGGAAATCGAAGAGATTGTGTATTGCGAGCATGGGATAAGTGGAAGAATGGAGGTGAAAGTGCAGGTGAATGGGAGAGTATTTTGTGGACTGATTGATACTGGGGCTCAGATTTCTTTAGTGAATGCGTCTGTGGTACGAGAGATTGAGCAAGTAACATGGCAGATAGAGAGGAGGAGTACGAATGTGAAGATCAAAGGGATTGGGTCAGGTGATTTTGTCGCTTTTGAAGAGGTTTTGTTAAAGGTAGTAATAGGAACGCTAGGGGAAGTGGAACATAGGTTTGTTGTGCTGGACGAGGAGCGAATGCCGTATTGTTTTTTGTTTGGGATTGACTTTTTGAGGGTGAATAGGTTGTCCGTAGATGTAGGGAATGAAAGGTTGCTGAAGGGAAGTCGTGAGATTGTTAGAATGCAGAAGGAGAATGTGTGTGTTGTGGATTTTGTTGGCATGGTGAGAGTTGGTGTAGGGGATGAAGAACTGTTAAGCATGAAAGATATCGAGGTAATGCAAGAGGAATGTCCTATGGTCTGTGAGTTGAGAAAATGTATTTTGTTGGGTAAAGAAGTGTGTAGGTGGGACCAGTTGATAGAAGATTTTAGGGTATTTGCGAAAAGGTTTGTTGTGTGTACTAATGTGGTGTATTATATTCGGAAAGTAAGGGAGGATGATTTGTATGTACCTGTGTTTTCTGTGATTGGAACGGTAGGGATGGCGTTAGTGATCCACCGTAGGTATGGCCACATGGGGAAGTTTAAATTGTGGGAATGTATGAAAGAGAGAGTGTTTAATCCTTGGTTAAGAAAGATAGTGAATGATGTTGCTACTACTTGTGAGGAATGTCAGAAGGGAAAGTATCAGAGAATGTATGTGAAACCCCCTGTGTTACGAATGGATGTGAATGAACCCTTTGAGTTAGTAGTGATTGATTGTGTTTCTTTGCCAGTGACTGCGAGTGGGTATGTAGGAATGGTGGTGATGGTGGATCACAAAAGTAAGTTTGCGTATGCTGTGCCGGTGAAGAATAAGACTAGTGCGAATGTGGCTAGGGTGGTAAGGGAAGTTTTGTTGCCGATGTGTGTATGTAAACCGAAGCGAATGTTGAGTGATAATGGACCGGAGTTTGTAGGGCAGGCGTTTGAGCAAATGTTGAGTGATTGGGGCATTGAACATGTGAAAACGACGCCGTATATGCCGAGTTCGAATGGGTTAGCAGAGAGGACGATTCGAACATTGAGTGAAATGTTACGAATGATGAGTGAAAGAGAGAATGATTGGGATTATTGGTTAGGAAGAGTGTTGTGGGCTTATAATATGACTGTGCATAGAGCAACTGGTATGTCTCCTTGTATGTATGTGTTGAATTTTGAGAAGTTTGTAAAGCCCAGGCTTGGGTTACCTGAAGGTGATAGGGACGTTTGGAGAAAGGGTAGTTTAAAGTTTGCCAGTTTTAAGGTAGGGGATAAGGTTTTGAAGGAAGTGATTGAGAAAGGTCGGTTGAACGTGAGTAAGATGAGAGAAAAGTTTGAAGGGCCGTATGTTGTAAAAAGGGTTATGTCTAATGGGGTTAGTTATGTGTTGGAGGGTGAGAACGATGGTGGTACGAATGAGTTTCGGGCCCATCAGGTACAGTTGAGGCCGTGGAGGGAACCCCCTGGTTATCTTAGGATTCATCCTGTATATAAGTTTCTGGTGAATGAGGACGATTTGAATGAGAATGGGGATATAGTGGATGATTTATGGTTAAAGGGAAAAGAGTTAGTGTTGGTGGAAGAGATACCGAAGAAAAAGCGTGAAAGTGGATTGTCGGGTAATGTGAATAGGTTAAAGGTGTTATTTAACGATGATAATGAGAATGATGAGTATTTTTCAGGGTTTTGGTGGGACAATGGGAATAACGAGCAGAGTTTAAGAAAAAGTACTTACACTGTATGCAAGTTTCCTTTGGATGAAAATGAGAGTGTGTTGGCAGGATTAAGAAATATTAGAGATAGGAGTGTGCATATGGAAGTGGATGATTTGAGTAAATTTTGTGTGGAATTGGAAGAAGTAGTGAATGTTATAAAGGCGAATGCTAGGATGAGAGAGATCGAGAAAGAGATTGCAGAAATGTCAGAAATGTCTGAGCTATTACCTAGGGAAGGAAGTGTGAATGAAGTAGGAGAGACCGATGAAAGAGCGGAAGGTGGGAATAAACCCAGTGAACAAGTGAAGGAATATGAGAAACCGTTTACTAGGAGTAGAGGTGCTGTAAAAGAGTATGATTGGGTGATGACAACGGCGTTATAGATGGATATGAATGTTGGGATAAATATGATACAAACTTAGGTGGGAGGGATGTAGTGAGCTGCCCTTAATGGTTTTGTATCATATTTCATATGTACATTATATTATATCTTATATTCTTTGGGGGGTATATTTCATATGTACATACGTATATCTTATATTCTTTGGGGGGTATTTTTAATTTTGTCATGTATGAGAGTGTTATGAAGGGGGAGAATAATTGTGTTGCTGTGAGTGATGGGTGTTCTGACGCCAACGAGTAGTTCTTCAGTTCTCTTTCCCTTGGTCTTCTTAGTTTCGCGGCATCCATCACTCTTTCACTTCTGAATGAAATAAATGTGAATGATTGTAGATTATTGTTAATTAATTGATGTTTTATGTATATATTTCGTCTTTCCGTAGGAATTATTATTTAATATTTTCTTTGAGATTTTGATTGTTTGAAGTGAAGCTAGGTGGAGATTTTGGAAAATTTGTTGATTGATGGTTCCTGCCTGTAGATTAGTTCTGGGAAATCCCTTTTCTTTTTGATTGGAATCCTTTCTGTCTGTGGAACGGGTAATTATTTTTCTTATTATTTTCATTATTTCATTATAGGTATATTTCTTTGGACTTAGTAGATTTTATATTTTAAAGGTTTGAAGATTCTAGCTCTGGTGCATGGGATCCTGTAGTGTATGGACGGTGGATCATTAATGACATAGATGATAGATGGTATGGTGGCAAGCGTTTGGTGATCTTTCTTGAGGATTTAGGATCTTTCTATGGTAAGGGTCCCTATTTGTTTATTATTGGTTTAATGATTAATGGAATTTATGATTAATATTATTATGGCTATTATTAATATTCTCATTTTTATTTCAGTATTTCTATTCTTTTATAAGTAGTAAGGTAATAGAATGTTGTTTTTGTTTTAAATTTGCAGTTTGGTAGTGTATACCGTCGTTCATTTCTTTTGGTGAAGGTTTGATGCTGTCTGTGGGACCGTAGAAGTAGAAGTATCGGTGTGAAAAAAAACTGGTCAACACCATTGGCCAGGTAGCTATTAAGTATTATTTTTGTTTGAATTTTTTTTCTTATTATAAAATTTTTTTAATTTAAATAATTGAGTTTTTGAATTTGAATTTTTTTACATTTAAAGTTTTGAATTCTAAATGATTGATTTTATTAAGATTAATTTATTAATTTAAAATGTTGATGTTAAAACTTGATTAATGGAAATTTACCTGAGTTAATGATATTAATTGTTTAATTTATTATATTTTAATTACTTATATAGTTCATTTATCATTATCAGGATTTCTGTATTCATCATTTACCTTATTATTTTCATTTACCTTATTATTTTTATTTATTTATTTATATGTCACGTTAGAATTTGTTAATTTTTTTTCATTCCAGTTTTTTCCTTTGGCTGGTCTTGCGTCTGTTTTTTATTTTTTTGGGACTTCGTTTTTATCCAGACTTGGAGCAGTTTTGTCCGCGGCTGTATTATTTCCCTGTGGCCGGTTATCCGTATTTCCATGTGGCTGCTGTAAATTATTGAGGCAGCTGTATTTGACAATTAGGTACTGGGTTACCGAAAGAACTAAATGGTGCTGTACACCTTGAACTCAGCGGTGCGGTACACCAAATTTTGAAATATTGGAAATCGGAAATAAAAATGAAATTGATATTTTGACACTAAACTGAAATTAAAAGATTGACAATAAACAAGACAAGTGTAAGAAATAAATTTGAAACTTTGAAAATTGAAAGAGAAACTGAAAACATAACGGGAAATAAAATAAAAAGCGATAATTTGAAAATTGAAAATAAAACTTAACTTATAGGTACCATTTAAGGGTACCATAATCGTGAATGTAAGACTACTAAAATTGAAAAGTAAAGAGTGTAGGTACCATAACCGGTACCATTATACGTGAAAAACCTTTTAAGCCAGTGGTACCAAAGTGACAACAAAAGTTTGAACATTTAGTGACGGTACCAAATTGAAAATAAACTATTAGAACTAAAACATTTGATAATTTAATAATTGACAGACAATTTCGTATATTAAAATTTATTTAACTTTTTTTATTGAATCTATCGTTTATTATTTTTTTATAAATATTATATGTTGTAGATGTTGTAGGTATAGGTGTGGTTTGTAATATATTAATATATGGTATATTGTAATACCTGGTGGTGGAATTAGTAGGTGCGGTAGTTTATTTATATTGGAACAACGTGTGTAAATTTTATTGTAGTAAGTAGTAGGTGGTATCAGATCAGGATACTGTGTGTAATTTTTTGTAATTATTATTAAGTAATATTTGGATTCTATATATTTTTGTATAATAAATTTAAGGTGTATGTGGGTTGTTTACTTGTTTTTTTTGTATCCCCAATATCAATCCTGGAAGACAGCCTCACGCCTTTCTTGATTTCAATTATTGTAGCACTTAGGTTTTTATTTTCATAGTAAAATCCGCTACAATTTGTGGCGACAAATATTAGTATTTCGAGGAAATGTTAAAAAATATGGTAAATTTCTATGCAATAATAATAATAATAATAATAATAATAATAATAATAATAATAATAATAATAATAATAATAATAATAATAATAATAATAATAATAATAATAATAATAATAATAATAATGGACCTGTTATGTTTTCATAAGAAGAAGAAAAATAATAATAAAAAAAGTAATTAGCCTTTTTTTTTTTAAATTCTATTTTCCGAGTCTTTACTGTCGGTTCTTAACTGCCAAACGTACGATGCTTAAAAAAGTACGATTCTATTAAATATTAACATCTTTTGGTCAGCCTCCAGAAAGCAACATGTACGTAACAAAAAAACCATAACAGGTACAGGAAAAAAAAAAATTTTTTTCATTAATCAGGAGACATTTTTTATCCATTTAATTAAAAAAAAAAAAAAATAACGCTTTTGAAAAATTTAAAATTGTTAAAAATGTTGAAAAACTTGTATGATATTACCGTTTTCTGACAATACGAAGAAGCTCGCTTACTCCGAGTGAGCACGCAAAGGTGCCAAATGTTGATTTTCTTTTTAACTAAAGATATCCACAGGTAAGCAAGAACGATGGCAGAGTCGGGGTTTCTCGGCCTACCGGGGGACGACGGGGAGGGACTTCGTCCCCCCTCTGTCCCTCCGTCGGCTCGAACCCCCTAAAAAGGGAAATAAAAAGAAAAATTAACATTTTCTCCAGAGCAGAATAAAAACTATTTGGCAACTCTTCCTCTCGCACTAAAGCAGAAATGGAAGGTTGATGAGACAGCAAGGTTGTTGAGAGCGTACTTTGCCAGACCAAAGATTATACTAATATTTAAGGTGTTATT
>JABUQX010036637.1:25000-32500 GCA_015478945.1 Trachelipus rathkii
TTCTATTTATTGACATTTTTTATTGTACTCATTACCCAAAAAAATAGTACTAGGTATCTCTATGGAACATAAATAGATTTTCCAGTTTAGGCTTTGTTAGTTTAGGTTGGTTTTATATATATATATATATATATATATATATATATATATATATATACTCATATATATATATATATATATTATATATATATATATATATATATATATATATATATATATATATATATATATATATATATATATATATATATATATATATATATATATATATATATATATATATATATTATTTGTAAAGGTATTACACGGCAAATTAGGGGGCTCGAGCCGACGGGGAACAGAGGGGGACGTTTCCCATACCCCGTAGGGGAGGGACGGAGGAACCCCCGCGACACCCAAATACCAATGAATGAATGAATGAATGAATGAGTCACAGAAGATTTTACTCTTCATCAGCGGGATTCGAACACTGGAACTCCGCGTTGCTGAGTTAACAGTAACCGGGCGCTTATCCACTAAGCCATCCACGTCCCCAATAAAGAACGCTTCAAGCGTAGTATTTAAAGCTCCGGGTTTTCTCATCCCATACTCTTCATCAGCGGGATTCGAACACTGGAACTCCGCGTTGCTGAGTTAACAGTAACCGGATGCTCTAACCACTAGGCCATCCACGTCCCCAAAAAGAACGCTTCAAGCGTAGTTTTTAAAGCACCCGGTTTTCTCATCCCATAATTGCTGAGTACTCAAAGGCCTTAATTTGGTGTTGAGCTCTTAATTTCGATTCCAAAAATGTATTCCTTTCCCTGTAGCTATTGTAGTTTTTGAGATATGATTTTTTTACATTTCCGCACTAAATTGTACCAGCATTCCAGCAATGTATTCCTTTTCCCGGTAGCTGTTGTAGTTTTTGAGATATGGATTGTGGCTCTTCTAGAGGCTGACCTTATATATATATATATATATATATATATATATATATATATATATATATATATATATATATATATATATATATATATATATATATATATATATATATATATATATGTAATATATATAAATATATATATATATATATAACTATATATACTTCTATATATATATATTTGTATATATATATATATATATATATATATATATACTATTACTATATATATATATATATATATATATATATATATATATATATATATATATATATATATATATATATTTTCTTTATAATATATATATATATATATATATATATATATATATATATATATATATATATATATATATATATATATATATATATATATATTTTTTTTATATTTTTATATTTTTTTATATATTTATTTTATGTTCTTTACTATATATATATATATTTCTTTACTTAACATGTTTGTGCATCACTGTATATAAGTCTTAAACCCTTGAAATAAAAACGATTGCTGCGATCTGAAATTGCCCAAAATACTAAAAAAAAAAAAAAAAAAGAATAAAAAAATATGTTTGACTGCGCCATAATTTTCTGTTAGATACGAGAATTATATTTAGGTCATTTGAACTGCAGAAAACGAAGAAAGACTTGAAAAAGAAAAGGAAAAATACCTTTAAGCTTATAAACGTGATTATAGACTAAGACGGTAAGACCCTAAGCTCACGTGCACAGAAACACACAATTCTAACTTCCTAAGCTATTTAAGTTAATATCATAATAATATGAAAAAAAAAAAGTTGATCGCATGGAGTAATTATTAATAACGTTTTTAAGCTAATACATTCTTTATGTAGAATAGATATTAGAATTAAATTTATACGATTTACTTTTTAAAATAATTGACCGATTGCAAGCTTCATATTGCGGGTTGCCAGATATCAATTTAAGAAAATAACTGAAAATTAATGGTTATAATTTGAATGATTAGTATGAAAAAGATTATTATTTTCACGATATAGTCTAAAGGAATATAATTTCAATGCTTGCAGTTTATAAGCAGTTAAAAATCGATGTAATCGTAGTTTCGTGCTTTTAGAATATATATTTTGAATATTGTAGAACTTATTGCAAATATTATAATGTTCATTTTAATATTGAGGGGAAATTGACATAATTATATATAAATTATATACAAATTGTATATATATATATATATATATATATATATATATATATATATATATATATATATATATATATATATATATATATATATATATATATATATATATATATATATATATATATATATATATATATATATATTGTCAAGGGATTTCCACCAATAAATAAACGTGAAAATTCCCGGAATTCGTTTTATTCAATTCACAATATAAAATAAATCAAGTTGTCTAGGGTATAATCTCACAACACTGACTTCCACATAAGTTACGAAAGTTCAATAAATAATCACGAAGTCTTCTGAATTTTAAATCTCTTCCAAGTTACAGGTGGACTTCAACAGACTATCAGTAGTCCTATACTTCTAATTCGTAAGTTGTTCTTCAACAAATAGTTTCTAAATCCAGCTTGCAGTCAAGCTCAATGTCTTCTAATGGCTTCAAAGCATGTATGAGCCTTTCTTCAAAATAACTGCCAATGAGTTCTTCTTCTTCTATCAAATGTAATTCCCTTTAAGTGTTCACAAGACTCTAAATTCTCTCTTCTAAGAATGATATTCCACAAGTGTATTCCAAATGAATAAATATTTATCCGACCCGAATTCTTCTTATAACTCTTTTTCGCCGTAGAGTTTTATTGAAAACAGAATCCTCTAAATATAAATCACAGACGAGAGAGATGTCTCCAACGATGAATTACCAACAAAAGATAGAACCCCCGTGAGAACAAATTAACTTCTATTTATAAACTTTCATTGTATCTAAGATGTCAGGTGTGAAGTTACCTTGGGCATCTTTATTCCCACGGGATAATTTCATCTTAAAAATGAAATCTTCTTAAAGTATTTTCAAATAAAAATTATCCTTAAATTAATTACTTTTGTTAAATAAATAATGTTTCCAAATAAATAAATATATCTGACAGCTCTCTTCAGTGGAGCTTAAAATCTCATCCTTGATATTCCTAATAGCATAACACACGCCCCCATTAAGAAAGAAAACATTACTTTTCTTTTAACAAAAACATTAAACTTCACATCCCAGTCCTCGTCAGGTAATTTGCAACAGTGTTTTTCATCCCCTTTATTGATTCTAATCTAAACTTGTACTTCTGTAAAAACAGTGCCCACCTCATCACTTTGGCGTTTATGTATTTGGTCCTATGCATATATATATATATATATATATATATATATATATATATATATATATATATATATATATATATATATATATATATATATATATATATATATATATATATATATATATATATATATATATATATATATATATATATATATGTGTGTATATATATACTAAAAATCTATATATTTATATATATATATGTATATATATATATATATATATATATGTTTATATATCCTTATTTCTCTATATATATATATATATATATATATATATATATATATATATATATAAGTGGCTGGTGATCCGTTTGCAAAACGAACTCCTTCCCATATATAGATAGTTGCCAAATTTTCGTACCCCAAATATTATGCCAAGCCCTTCCTTTTCCAACGTGGAATAAGCTCTCTCCCTCGTAGATAGCTTTTTACTTGCATACGCTATAGGGAACAATCCGTCGTCAAACTCCTGCAGCAGTACTGCTCCTATAGCCACATCACTTGCATCTGTTTGGAGTACGAACGGCTTAGTAAGATTGGGAAGCCGTAATATGGGTTTGCTGACCAACATTCGCCTCAGGGTCTCAAACGCTTTCTCCTGAGCTATTCCCCACACCACCTTGTTCGGTTGTTTATTCTTCGTTAAGTCAGTTAACGGCGCAGCTATTGTTGAGTAGTTAGGTATAAAATTCCTGTAGAATCCTGTCAATCCCAGGAATGATCTAACCCCTTTCTTGGTATGCGGCCTCTCTGCGTCTCTGATTTTCTTCAAGTTGTCGTCTTGTAGACAGACCGACTACCCCTTCTGTCAGCTTGTGGCCTAGAAATTCCAAATCTCTGACGGCAATTTCGCATTTTGACGGCCTGAGCGTCGCGCCCACATCTGCCAATCTACTCAACAATTCCTTTATCTCAATTATATGATCATCCCATGTTTCAGTATGCACAATTATATCGTCCAGGTAGCTGACCGTACTTTTCATTCCCCTGAGTATCTTCCTTACAGCCCTAACCAGAGTTGCGCCCGCATTCACCAACCCAAATGGCATTCTTAAAAATTCGTAGTGCCCATCTGGCGTTACGAAGGCTGTCTTAGGAATATCTTGGTTCCTTACCGGTATTTGCCAATAGCCTTTACTTAAATCGATTTTTGAGTAGTATTTGTCTTTCGCAAATCTGGCAAATATCTCTTCAGTCATGGCCATTGGTTCGGGGTCGAATATCGTGACCTGATTTAATTTCCGGTAGTCGGCGCATACTCGATTTGATCCATCTTTCTTTTTCACCATCACTATCGGGGATGCATAAGGTGAATCAGACTCCCTGATCACTCCCATTCTTAACATCTCACTGACCTCCTTTTTTAGTGTTTCTCTCAGTGCATAAGGTATGGGATACGCCTTACTTTTTATTGGGACTTCGGACGTTAAATTGATCTCATGTTGCACCACATCTACATTGCCAGGTAGATCCGTAAATACCTGTTTAAACTCATTTAATATCTCTTTAATCTCCGTCCTCTTGTCTTCATCTATCTCCGGCCCTCTCTTAATATCCTCGACACTCTCCTTAGGTATGCAGTTTCCTAAGACGATCGCGTCCTCTCCCAAATCTATTTCTTCTTTTTCACACTCTTCAAAATCTACAACACCTACGCACGCGATATGTATAACGTCTGATGTTTCTTCATTCCTTTTATTATATATCTTTAACAGGTTTGCGTGATAAGTCTTAGCCTTCTCGTTAACTTTCACTCTGTAATCGTTTTCTCCAATAGTTCCGACAACTTCGTATGGACCCTTCCACTGCATCAATAATTTATTACTTTCGGTGGGCAACAATATCAGAACAGCATCCCCTATTTTAAATTTTCTCTCCTTGGCGCTTTTATCGTAATAATGCTTGTATCTGTTTTGGGCCTTTTCTAATTCTGTAGATGCTATTTTCAGGGTCTCCTCCAATTTCTCTCTCAGCTTAAACACATACTGGTAACTGTTTGTCACCTCATCTTGCTGCCACTCATTAATCCATAATTCTTTTATAATCTGCATGGGCCCTCTCACAGTCCTGCCATATAAAAGTTCGAAAGGCGCGAACCCAGTACTCTCCTGTGGCACTTCACGATAGGCAAATAATAAAGGGTTGATGTATTTATTCCACCTCTTAGGTTGTTCGCTGCATAATCTTTTCAACATTCTCTTCATCGTACCATTGAATTTTTCTACGAGGCCGTTACATATGGGATGGTACGGACTTGTGCATAATTGTTTCACATTCAATAGCCTAGAGACCTCCTTCATGCATTTTGATACGAACTGTGTCCCCAGGTCAGTTAGTATTTCATCGGGTACCCCAAGTCTGCTATACATATCCACCAGAGCTTCTGCAACAGTCTCTGTGTCAATGTTCTTTAACGGTACAGCTTCAGGGTACCTCGTGGCATAATCTACAAGGGTTAGTATATATTTATGCCCATCTTGAGAGGAAGGTACAATTGGTCCTACGAGATCTACCGCAACCCTTTTGAACGGTGTTCCGATGAGTGGGACTTTCGTCAGGGGCGTTTTTACTATCTTCCCTTTTGGTACCGTCTTCTGACATATATCGCAGGAGTGGCAAAATCTGGATATGTCTTCGTTCATACCTGGCCAGTAGAACTCTGAGAGTACTTTGTCAGTCGTTTTCTTAATCCCGAGGTGTCCACCCATGATACTATCATGCGCCATAATCATAACCTCTTTTCGTAACCTCTTTGGTACCACTATTTGTTCACTTGTACCCTCTTTCTCTTGTTTGCAGCGATACAAAATCCCCTTCTTTACGTCATAGAAAGACTGCCTTTCTTCTTTATTCTCTATCTCGCACAGTGCCCTGCACCTGTTTAACGTTTCATCTTCTCTCTGAAATTCGATGAATTTTTCGCGAGTGACTTCGTCCTTATATGGCTGTTTGGTGCTCTCTGGTGTGGCTGACCCTTCCTCCTGTAAATTATTCGCACTACTCGCGCGTGGCATTACCACCTGATCGACAGGATGCTCCAATGTATCATCAAGCGCCGGGGTTTCTTCCTCCAGTGAGTTAGTCATTTCACTCGCACACGACATTAACACTTGATCTCCCATTGTATTCACATGCACCATAGTCTCTTCCTTCTGTGGGTCATACGTTTCCCTCGCGCGAGGCGTTACCACATTTTCGACAGGGTCTTCCGCGCCCCTTGCACCAGGGATATTCCCTATTATTAAGTCGTAAATGGCATCGTCAAGAGCTACAGCTTGAACACGACCAGTGTAATAGGGTGTAGCAACATTAATCTCAACAACAGGTGCGTCCCTAATCGTATTGTCTATTAACAATATTTGCTTCCTCTTTCCGGTCTTCTGGTCCACCGATGTATACTTCTTTTTAACTATGACGCAGTCACAACCGGTGTCCCTCAACACGTTCCCAGCCATTCCATTGATCTTTCCACTAACAACAGGCATCATTGCTTTCTGAATGTTGGGCCTTACACTATTGCTCTTTACGCACGCGACCCTGATGACAGGTACAGTTTCGCCGCACGCTAAAGCAATCCTGTTGTTACTATCAACGTGTTTCATAATGTCAACATCTTTATCAGTTCTCACATCTTTGTGCGTCGGCGTAACATCAGAAGCATCATCTTTGTTCCGCTGCTTAATTTCACTCGTTATAGCGGCAGCCGCCCTTTTCGGTCCCTCTCTCCAATTATTGCTATGACGATTATTATAATTCCTATACTGGTCATCCCTCCTGTAGGAGTTGTAATTTTTACAATCGATGGCCTTGTGCCCTTTCTTGTCGCATTTAAAACATGTAGTCTGATATTTCTGCCTTTCAAAATAATTGTGATTCTCACTAGCATCTTTCTTTTCCTTCTTTGAGGGGTCTTCTCTATTAATTTTCGACGCCAAGTTTTTATTATGCGCCAGGAGATAATTCTCTGCCTCCTGAGCAATACTATCAAGTTTGTTAATCTTTCTTTTACGCAGGAATGTTGCAAGTTCTTTTGGGCACGTATTTAAGAACTGTTCTGCCACTATTAAGTTGATAATATCATTGAAATCTTTATTTATTTCCGCCAGTTCCGTCCATTTCATCACGTAATTTTTTAATCTATCGATGAACTGAATGGGCCTTTCGTCATTGCATGCCTTTTCGTTCCTGAATTTTATCCTATAGCCATCTTCTGTTAAGTTGTAACATAATAGGAGGGCGTTTTTCAGTT
>JABUQX010036637.1:45000-57500 GCA_015478945.1 Trachelipus rathkii
CTAGAATTAAAGTTAGAAGTAAAGTTAAAACGTTTTTGAACAGGTAAATGGTTATTTAATGTTGATCAAGTATATGATAATAATTTATTTTATAGGAAAGACAATAGGAATGTAAAAGGTTTTGATGATACTATCGGAAGTTGGAAAAGCTTTTTGGAAGACAAATGAGTAATTTGTTTATGTTGATAATATAGTTTTTTTTGTTGAATCAATGATTTAACTGTCAAGTTTATGTGAAAGATTAAGAGAACATTGAGTTCTGATGAATATTAGGAAGTTAAGAGTTATTTTTTTTTTAAGGCTATTTTAAGATGTAACCTCAAGTTGAGAATATGATGATAAGAATTTAACTATGTTGGAGGCATAACGAAATGTTATGTTGTTGAATTTTATGTTATTTTGAAAATCTGTTGCAACAGTGGTTTTTGGTAGTTGGGCTAGTAACATAGTCGCTCTACTGTGTCTTGCGGTTCGTTACTCACTAGATTAAATTCGAGACAGCATCAGTCTCTTAGGAGAGGGTTGTTGTGAGTCCGCTTTAGAGATGTGGATGGAAAGTTGTACACAATGCCATCTAATCTCGAGACAAATTTAGTTAAGTTGTAAAATGAAATAGAGTTCATGTTTGAAGAGTTAAATTATTTGATGAATTATGAGGTTATAATTTAAGATCAGAGAAAAGAATCCATGGATATTTGAACATCGATTTATAAAGTAGTAGTAGTAGTTAATAGCCTTCATTTTTTTTTTTTTGAAGTAAGAGTGAGTCGTAATCTTTTGTTAAGATCTTCTTTTGGATAAGATTGTAAGAAATGAGTTATTGGAAACCAGGGAGTTGTGATAAGTTTGGTAAAGAAATTGTCTGAGGATAAGATTGACGTCTGATTTTATTATATTATTATTATTATTATTATTATTATTATTATTATTATTATTATTATTATTATTATTATTATTATTATTATTATTATTATTATTATTATTATTATTATTATTATTATTATTATTATTATTGGTATTATTAAAGTTTGTTCCCCTTTCATTAACGTAATTGTCCGTTTATTCAAGTTCCTGATTAAAGAAATGTAAATAATAAAGTTAGAGTATTATTAAGTGGACATGTAGATTATTTTATAAATCAGTTCTTGATGTTGCTCATTTTTAAAGTTTCCCCTTAAAATTTTTTTTTTGTGTGTGTTCAAGTTAATAACTGTTAAATGAATTAATTTTTCTTATTCTTCCTTTAGTATATATTTTTTTTTTGGGTAACTGTTTTAAAGAATTTGCGATAACTGACCCGTTAGTATGTTGTTCAATATAGTGAATTTTTTTTTGTGGTCCGTCATTTTGAATTTAAACTAACCTTTCAGTTAAGAGCATCAAAGATTGATAGATAAAATTTAGCTGATAAGTTTTTCCTTGACGTAAAGTTAGTTTTAAGATTGATCGAAGTTTGTCATTATTTTTTTTATTATTATTATTAAGAAGGAATGTAAATATAGAAATAAATTTGTTCTAGATTTATTGAAAAATAAATTTTAATCGTATTCGTTCGCTAATTTAGGGAGTAGTGTAAGATTTTTAAAATTTCCTTCACAAATACGTCCAAAATTTAGTTTTTTGATTAAAGGCGATTTAATTTAGTTATCCTTTAAAATTTAATTTCTTCGTTTATTTGTTATTTATTATTTTATTAAATTATTATGATTATTATTGAGCCTATTTAAAATATTTTTCTTAATGTATTAAATGATTTTTAATAGTTTCAAAAGTCATTTGCGGCACTTTTATTAATTCCGTTTTTTAGCTATTATTTAATATTTAAACGACTTTACGAGTAAATAGTATTTTTCAAAGAAAGATAATTTATTATTTTATCATTTTATTATATTATTATATATTAGATATGTAAGAATATTATTTAATCTATATATTTCTAGTATTTACAGGCATCAAAGTATCGGTTAAGAATTTAAAGAACACATTGTTGGAACTGAAGTCGAGATGTACAATTAGATGTTCTAAATACGAATATTCAAAATGGCTTTACAGAAAAGTTAAGAACTTATGAAGTACAATTCCATGTTGAATCATTGAATATTAATGCAAAGCTATTTTACAAATACAGTTTCTAGCCAAAATGTATCTCTAGGAATATATATATATATATATATATATATATATATATATATATATATATATATATATATATATATATATATATATATATATACATATATATATTTTTTGTATATATATCTACTAATTTTATATATATATCATGTTTATATTACTTAGCTTAATCATAATTTTTGTAGTATGTTAATATATTTTAAGTTCTAATTTATTTATTAGTTTAGGGTTTAGTTTATTTTAGAATCAAAGTTAGTTTATATCACGTTTAACTATTAATCATTATGTTTTTCTAAACTCAATATAAGAGGTAGTCATTTATGGACGAATCGAGCATTCTGGAAGCTTGTCTTCCAATCTTTGAGATTTCTTCTCAAAAGGGCTTAAAAAGGTTTCTCCTTTTTTTATTATCATCGGTTTTTCCTTTGATATTTACCTAGAAGTATTGCAAATTCTTGCAATATTACAATCGGTTTCTCTGATTGTAATTTGTTTGGTTTCTCTAAACAAATATCTCTAAGCTAAGCCTATGCCACTCAAGAAAGTTTCTCTTTCTTGAATTTACGATTGGTATAACCAATTAGACACCGGTTTCTCTGGTGTTGGCCTATGTTAATATATCTTATAATATTGACTGTGTAAAGTTTCTCTTTACGTCTTGTGCTATTTAACATAAGTTGAAAATCGCTCGAAAATTGCGCGTAAATTTCTAAAAGATACAGAGAGAAAACCGGTTTTCTCTGATACATTATATGTCGGTTTCTCTGACAGATATTGCATTAGTTTCTCTGATGCAATTTTAGATGTTAGTTTCTCTAACAGCTATAAGTATCGGTTTCTCTGATACATTATATGTCGGTTTCTCTGACAAATATCACATCGGTTTTTCTGATGCATTATATGTTAGTTTCTCTAACAAAATATTTGTATTAGTCCTTCTAATACAAATTAAGGTAGATTTGGTTTCTCCAAATTAGATGGAGGTGACTTCATCTCACGCCTTTATTTAAGTTTTCGGTTTCTCCTTAAACTTAATTGATTTATTGATGTAAATAAATATGAGTATACTGTTTTAAAATCATTCCTTATGTACGAACTTTCATGCATTCTCCGAAGAGCAAACTGATAAGACCAGAGCTACCATTTATATAGTTTATGTAAATATATGAATAATAAAGACGTTATTTTTAACTAGCTTTTCTTTTGGAAATCCTGTCACTTCTGGCTAATTCTATTATTTTAAAGATTGAAAGTATTATAAAAAGGTGTTTAGAAATCTGACTCTGCTTTTTCTTCAGAACTTCTTACAGTGGTGGTTTATTTGGGTATGAGAAAGACTTCCCCCCTAAGTACTTTTACATTGGTAGCTAGCGGTGTGGACTTTATTAGATATTGTAGCTAGCGGTGGGACATTTATGAGATATTGTAGTAACTTTTTAGACTGTTATAGAGATATTGTCGTAAACCCTTTTTTAGATGTTATGAATATTTGTGACGCTTCTTAAGTGAAGTTTAGTAGAATTATTTAGTTGTTAAAAATTTGCTTCTCCATATGAACCACAAATATGAAGGAACAGTAAGTTTTCTCATTTTTTTTTTATGAAAAGCCGTTTATAAGTGAAGGAAGAAGCCTAGAAGAGATAGATCGTTCTGTCCTGTTATTTCACAATAGTAAAAAGATAAAAGAGATTAAAGTTGTTACATAAAGGGACAGAAACTTAATATTAGTGATGATAAAACTTTTAAATGATGTTCCTGGGTTAATAAAGATTTATAAGCAAAATGTATGATTATATTTACTATTATTTAATAAGCAGATATCAGGCGAGATATATTTATTTCTGCTTTTAAAGTATAGGGAGTTAACTTTTGTTGGTAAGCGGAGGAAATGCTTTTGTAAAAATTCAGTAATTGCATAAAATAATTGGAACACGAAAATGGAAAGAAAGAAAGCTATAGTTCAGTAAATAATAATGAAGATCATAATAGTGATTACAATAATGATGATAATGAATCCAGAATACAATTAAATATAATAATGAAAATAACAAAAATAATGGTAATGACTGTAGCATTAATATTGGCAATATATAGGCAATAATAAATGTGTAAATATGAATATTCTTTGTCAGGAACGATTAATTTAGTTATCCCTTTAAGTAGAAAGTTTAGAGTAAATATTAAATTTAAGAGTTGTTTTTGAATTAAGTTATTTTCTTGTTTAAAAATAATTGGTTATATAATGTTTAAATTGATTTTGCCAACAGATTTAAGTTAAGTTACTTAAAGATTTTGAGTTTAAATGATTTATCAAGGGCAAACTATTCGTGAATTAAAATTAGAAGTAAAGTTAAAATGTTTTGAACAGGTAAATTGTTATTTAATGTTGATCGAATATATGATGATAAATTTATTTTATAAGAAGACAATAGGAATGTAAAAGGTTTAGATGATACTATCGGAAGTTGGAAAAGCTTTTTGGAAGACAAATGAGTAATTTGTTTATGTTGATAATATTAGTTTTTTTTGTGAATCATGATTTAACTGTCAAGTTTATGTGAAAGATTAAGAGAACATTGAGTTCTGATGAAATTAGGCAAGTTAAGAGTTTTTTTTTTTAAGGCTATTTTAAGATGTTAACCTAAGTTGAGAATATGATTGATAAGATTTAACTATGTTGAGGCATACGAAATGTTTGTTGTTGAATTTTATGTTATTTGGAAAATCTGTTGCAACAGTGGTTTTTGGTAGTTGGGCTAGTAACATAGTCGCTCTACTGTGTCTTGCGGTTCGTTACTCACTAGATTAAATTCGAGACAGCATCAGTCTCTTAGGAGAGGGTTGTTGTGAGTCCGCTTTAGAGATGTGGATGGAAAGTTGTACACAATGCCATCTAATCTCGAGACAAATTTAGTTAAGTTGTAAAATGAAATAGAGTTCATGTTTGAAGAGTTAAATTATTTGATGAATTATGAGGTTATAATTTAAGATCAGAGAAAAGAATCCATGGATATTTGAACATCGATTTATAAAGTAGTAGTAGTTAATAGCCTTCATTTTTTTTTTAAAGTAAGAGTGAGTCGTAATTTTTTGGTAAAGATCTTCTTTTGGATAAGATTGTAAGAAATGAGTTATTGGAAACCAGGGAGTTGTGATAAGTTTGGTAAGAAATTGTCTGAGGATAAGATTGACGTCTGATTTATTATTATTATTATTATTATTATTATTATTATTATTATTATTATTATTATTATTATTATTATTATTATTATTATTATTATTATTTAATTATTATTATTATTAATTATATTATTATTTATTATTATTGGTAATTATTAAGTTTGTTTCGCCTTTCATTAACGTAATTGGTCCGTTATTCAGTCCTGGATTAAAGAAATGTAGAATAATATAAGTTTAGAGTTTATAAGTGGACATGTAGATTTTTATAAATCAGTTTTGAAGTTGTCATTTTTTATTTTTTTCCCCTTAAATTTTTTTTTCATGTTTTGTGCTTTTTTTTTTTTGTTTAATGAATTAGTCTTTATCTAAATCTTTCCTTTAGTATATATTTTTTTTTGGGTACTGTTTAAAGTAATTGCGTAACTGACCGTTAGTTTGTTGTTCATATTGTGAATTTTTTTTTTGTGTCCGTCATTTTGAATTTAAACCAACCTTTCAGTTAAGAGCATCAAAGATTGATAGATAAAATTTAGCTGATAAGTTTTTCCTTGACGTAAAGTTAGTTTTAAGATTGATCGAAGTTTGTCATTATTTTTTTTTATTATTATTAAGAAGGAATGTAAATATAGAAATAAGTTTGTTCTAGATTTATTGAAAAATAAATTTAATCGTATTCGTTCGTTAATTTAGGGAGTAGTGTAAGATTTTTAAAATTTCCTTCACAAATACGTCTAAATTTAGTTTTTCGATTAAAGGCGATTAATTTAAGTTATCCTTTAAAATTAATTTCTTGTTTATTGTTTATTTTTATTATTTTATTAAATTATTATGATTATTATTGAGCCTATTTAAAATATTTTTCTTAATGTATTAAATGATTATTAATAGTTTCAAAAGTCATTTGCGGCACTTTTATTAATTCCGTTTTTTAGCTATTATTTAATATTTAAACGACTTTACGAGTAAATAGTATTTTTCAAAGAAAGATAATTTATTATTTTATCATTTTATTATATTATTATATATTAGATATGTAAGAATATTATTTAATCTATATATTTCTAGTATTTACAGGCATCAAAGTATCGGTTAAGAATTTAAAGAACACATTGTTGGAACTGAAGTCGAGATGTACAATTAGATGTTCTAAATACGAATATTCAAAATGGTTTTACAGGAAAATTAAGAACTTATGAAGTACAATTCCATGTTGAATCATTGAATATTAATGCAAAGCTATTTTACAAATACAGTTTCTAGCCAAAATGTATCTCTAGGAATATATATATATATATATATATATATATATATATATATATATATATATATGTATATATATATATATATATATATATATATTTTATATATATATATTATATATATATATATATATATATATATATATATATATATATATATATTATAATATATATATATATTATAGTATATATATATATATATATATATATATATAAATATATATATATATATATATATAATAATATTATATATATATATATTATATATTATATACTATATATAATATATATCTATATATAATATAAAATATATCTATATATATATATATATATATATATATATATATATATACATGTTTATATTAGTTAGCCTTTAATCATAATTTTTGTAGTATGTTAATATATTTTAAGTTCTAATTTATTTATTAGTTTAGGGTTTAGTTTATTTTAGAATCAAAGTTAGTTTATATCACGTTTAACTATTAATCATTATGTTTTTCTAAACTCAATATAAGAGGTAGTCATTTATGGACGAACGAGCATTCTGGAAGCTTGTCTTCCAATCTTTGAGATTTCTTCTCAAAAGGGCTTAAAAAAGGTTTCTCCTTTTTTTTTATCATCGGTTTCTCCTTTGATATTTACCTAGAAGTATTGCAAATTCTTGCAATATTACAATCGGTTTCTCTGATTGTAATTTGTTTGGTTTCTCTAAACAAATATCTCTAAGCTAAGCCTATGCCACTCAAGAAAGTTTCTCTTTCTTGAATTTACGATTGGTATAACCAATTAGACACCGGTTTCTCTGGTGTTGGCCTATGTTAATATATCTTATAATATTGACTGTGTACGTCTTGTGCTATTTGGCCTTGCTAGATAGATGTTGGTTTCTCCAGCATACACTTGGGTTAATATTGTGAGTTTATATTGACAAATAGGTAAATTTAGTATCGGTTTCTCTGATACATTATATGTCGGTTTCTCTGACAGATATTGCATTAGTTTCTCTGACAGATATTGCATTAGTTTCTCTGATGCAATTTTAGATGTTAGTTTCTCTAACAGCTATAAGTATCGGTTTCTCTGATACATTATATGTCGGTTTCTCTGACAAATATCACATCGGTTTCTCTGATGCGATTCTAGATGTTAGTTTCTCTAACAAAATATTTGTATTAGTTCTTCTAATACAAATTAAGGTAGATTTGGTTTCTCCAAATTAGATGAAGGTGACTTATTTGGTTTCTCCAAATTAGATGAAGGTGACTTCATCTCACGCCTTTATTTAAGTTTTCGGTTTCTCCTTAAACTTAATTGATTTATTGATGGTAAATAAATATGAGTATACTGTTTTAAAATCATTCCTTATGTACGAACTTTCATGCATTCTCCGAAGAGCAAACTGATAAGACCAGAGCTACCATTTATATAGTTTATGTAAATATATGAATAATAAAGACGTTATTTTTAACTAGCTTTTCTTTTGGAAATCCTGTCACTTCTGGCTAATTCTATTATTTTAAAGATTGAAAGTATTATAAAAAGGTGTTTAGAAATCTGATTCTGCTTCTTCTTCAGAAACTTCTTACAGTGGTGGTATTATTTGGTATAAGAAAGACTTACCCCCCCCTAAATACTTCTTACATTGGTAGCTAGCGGTTTGGACTTTGTGAAATATTGTAGTAATCCTTTTAGACTTTGTTGAATTATTGTAGTAACTTTTTAGACTTGTATAGAGATATTGTAGTAACCCTTTTAGATGTTATTGAATATTGTAGTGACCTTCTTAGTAAGTTTAGTAGAATAATTTAGTTGTTAAAAACTTTCTGTAAGATTCATTATAGTATTAATAGTAGTTTCATTTTTTTTTATGAAAAAGCCAGTTTATTAAGTGACAGGAGAAACTTAGAAGAATAATATAACGTTGAGAGAATTATTTCAAATAATAGTAAAAAGATAAAAAGATTAAAGTTGTTAACATAAAAGGGAAAGAAACTTAATATTTAGTGATGATAAAACTTTTAAATGAACTTCTTGATTAAAGATTTAAGCAAAAATGATGAATATATTTGTAGTTATAATATTAATAATTATTGAAAATAATAAAGGAGAGATAATAAATCAAAATGAAAAGGATAGGGAGTTAACTTATTGTTGTACAGGAGGAAAATGCTTTTGTAAAAAATTCAGTTATTGCCATAAAATAATCTGGAACAGAAAATGGAAAAGAAAGAAAGCTAATAGATTCAGTAAAAATAATAATGAAGATCATAATAGTGATTACAATATTGATGATAATGATCAGAATACAATTAAATATAATAATGAAAATAACAAAAATAATGGTAATGACTGTAGCATTAATATTGGCAATATATAGGCAATATTAAATATGTAAATATTTGAATATTCTTTGTCAGGAACGATTAATTTAGTTATCCCTTTAAGTAGAAAGTTTAGAGTAAATATTAAATTTAAGAGTTGTTTTGAATTAAGTTATTTTCTTGTTTAAAAGTAATTGGTTATATCATGTTTAAATAGATTTTGTCAGCAGATTCAAGTTAAGTTACTTAAAGATTTTGAGAGTTTAAATGATTATATTAAGGACAAACTATTCTAGAATTAAAGTTAGAAGTAAAGTTAAAACGTTTTTGAACAGGTAAATGGTTATTTAATTAACGTCGATCGAATATATTATGATAAATTTATTTTATAAGAAGACAATAGGAATGTAAAAGGTTTAGATGATACTATCGGAAGTTGGAAAAGCTTTTTGGAAGACAAATGAGTAATTTGTTTATGTTGATAATATAGTTTTTTTTTTGTTGAATCAATGATTTAACTGTCAAGTTTATGTGAAAGATTAAGAGAACATTGAGTTCTGATGAATATTAGGAAGTTAAGAGTTATTTTTTTTTAAGGCTATTTTAAGATGTAACCTCAAGTTGAGAATATGATGATAAGAATTTAACTATGTTGGAGGCATAACGAAATGTTATGTTGTTGAATTTTATGTTATTTTGAAAATCTGTTGCAACAGTGGTTTTTGGTAGTTGGGCTAGTAACATAGTCGCTCTACTGTGTCTTGCGGTTCGTTACTCACTAGATTAAATTCGAGACAGCATCAGTCTCTTAGGAGAGGGTTGTCGTGAGTCCGCTTTAGAGATGTGGATGGAAAGTTGTACACAATGCCATCTAATCTCGAGACAAATTTAGTTAAGTTGTAAAATGAAATAGAGTTCATGTTTGAAGAGTTAAATTATTTGATGAATTAAGAGGTTATAATTTAAGATCAGAGAAAAGAATCCATGGATATTGAACATCGATTTATAAAGTAGTAGTAGTTAATAGCCTTCATTTTTTTTTTTTGAAGTAAGAGTGAGTCGTAATTTTTTTTTAGATCTTCTTTTGGATAAGATTGTAAGAAATGAGTTATTGGAAACCAGGGAGTTGTGATAAGTTTGGTAAGAAATTGTCTGAGGATAAGATTGACGTCTGATTTATTATTATTATTATTATTATTATTATTATTATTATTATTATTATTATTATTATTATTATTATTATTATTATTATTATTATTATTATTATTATTATTATTATTATTATTATTATTATTGGTATTATTAAAGTTTGTTTCCCTTTCATTAACGTAATTGTCCGTTTATTCAAGTTCCTGATTAAAGAAATGTAAATAATAAAGTTAGAGTATTATTAAGTGGACATGTAGATTATTTTATAAATCAGTTCTTGATGTTGCTCATTTTTAAAGTTTCCCCTTAAAATTTTTTTTTTGTGTGTGTTCAAGTTAATAACTGTTAAATGAATTAATTTTTCTTATTCTTCCTTTAGTATATATTTTTTTTTTGGTAACTGTTTTAAAGAATTTGCGATAACTCAGACCCGATAGTTGTTGTTCATATTGCGAAGTTTGTGGTCCGTCATTTTGAATTTAAACCAACCTTTCAGTTAAGAGCATCAAAGATTGATAGATAAAATTTAGCTGATAAGTTTTTCCTTGACGTAAAGTTAGTTTTAAGATTGATCGAAGTTTGTCATTATTTTTTTTATTATTATTATTAAGAAGGAATGTAAATATAGAAATAGATTTGTTCTAGATTTCTTGAAAAATAAATTTTAATCGTATTCGTTCGCTAATTTAGGGAGTAGTGTAAGATTTTTAAAATTTCCTTCACAAATACGTCCAAAATTTAGTTTTTCGATTAAAGACGATTTAAATTAGTTATCCTTTAAAATTTAATTTCTTCGTTTATTTGTTATTTATTATTTTATTAAATTATTATGATTATTATTGAGCCTATTTAAAATATTTTTCTTAATGTATTAAATGATTTTTAATAGTTTCAAAAGTCATTTGCGGCACTTTTATTAATTCCGTTTTTTAGCTATTATTTAATATTTAAACGACTTTACGAGTAAATAGTATTTTTCAAAGAAAGATAATTTATTATTTTATCATTTTATTATATTATTATATATTAGATATGTAAGAATATTATTTAATCTATATATTTCTAGTATTTACAGGCATCAAAGTATCGGTTAAGAATTTAAAGAACACATTGTTGGAACTGAAGTCGAGATGTACAATTAGATGTTCTAAATACGAATATTCAAAATGGCTTTACAGAAAAGTTAAGAACTTATGAAGTACAATTCCATGTTGAATCATTGAATATTAATGCAAAGCTATTTTACAAATACAGTTTCTAGCCAAAATGTATCTCTAGGAATATATATATATATATATACAAAGCTAATTTACAAATACAGTTTCTAGCCAAAATGTATCTCTAAATATATATATATATATATATATATATATACATGTTTATATTAGTTAGCCTTTAATCATAATTTTTGTAGTATGTTAATATATTTTAAGTTCTAATTTATTTATTAGTTTAGGGTTTAGTTTATTTTAGAATCAAAGTTAGTTTATATCACGTTTAACTATTAATCATTATGTTTTTCTAAACTCAATATAAGAGGTAGTCATTTATGGACGAATCGAGCATTTTGGAAGCTTGACTTCCAATCTTTGAGATTTCTTCTCAAAAGGGCTTAAAAAAAGGTTTCTCCTTTTTTATTATCATCGGTTTTTCCTTTGATATTTACCTAGAAGTATTGCAAATTCTTGCAATATTACAATCGGTTTCTCTGATTGTAATTTGTTTGGTTTCTCTAAACAAATATTTCTAAGCTAAACTATGCCACTCAAGAAAGTTTCTCTTTCTTGAATTTACGATTGGTATAACCAATTAGACACCGGTTTCTCTGGTGTTGGCCTATGTTAATATATCTTATAATATTGACTGTGTAAAGTTTCTCTTTACGTCTTGTGCTATTTAGCCTTGCTAGATAGATGTTGGTTTCTCCAGCATACACTTCGGTTAATATTGTGAGTTTATATTGAAAAATAGGTAAATTTAGTATCGGTTTCTCTGATACATTATATGTCGGTTTCTCTGACAGATATTGCATTAGTTTCTCTGATGTAATTTTAGATGTTAGTTTCTCTAGCAGCTATAAGTATCGGTTTCTCTGAAACATTATATGTCAGTTTCTCTGACAAATATCACATCGGTTTCTCTGATGCGATTCTAGATGTTAGTTTCTCTAACAGCTATTAGTATCGGTTTCTCTGATGCATTATATGTTAGTTTCTCTAACAAAATATTTGTATTAGTTCTTCTAATACAAATTAAAGGTAGATTTGGTTTCTCCAAATTAGATGAAGGTGACTTCATCTCACGCCTTTATTTAAGTTTTCGGTTTCTCCTTAAACTTAATTGATTTATTGATGGTAAATAAATATGAGTATACTGTTTTAAAATCATTCCTTATGTACGAACTTTCATGCATTCTCCGAAGAGCAAACTGTTAAGACCAGAGCTACCATTTATATAG
>JABUQX010036637.1:60000-64326 GCA_015478945.1 Trachelipus rathkii
TTATTATTATTATTTTATTACTGTTAATATGTTAATGTATTATTTTTCTATTATTTATTATTATTATTATTATTATTATTTATTATTATTATTAATTATTTTATTATTATTATATTATAATTTATATTAAAATTGGACTTAGGAGTAGTAGTATATTATTATCTAATTTATTATTATTATTATTATTATTATTATTATTATTATTATTATTATATTATTATTATTATTATTTATTATTATTATTATTAATTACATTATTATTACTGTTAATAATGTTAATGCTATATACTATATTTATTATTATTATTATTATTATTATTATTATTATTCTTATTATTATTATTATTATTTTTATTATTATTATTATTATTATTATTCTTATTATTATTATTATTATTTATTATTATTATTATTATTATTTTTATTATTTTTATTATTATTTATATATGTCATTTTTCTTATTATTTATTTACATTATTATTATTATTATTTTATTATTATTATTATTATTATTATTATTATTATTATTATTATTATTATTATTATTATTATTATTATTATTGTTGTTAGTAGTAGTAGTGGTGGTAGTGGTGTTATTATTAATTTCGTTCGTACAGATACTACTGTCACTACTGTTATGATTGATGACATCGTTATTATACAGATTATTTGGATATGAAACAGCTCTTATGTTTATTTTCATTGTTTGTAATAACTGCATTGATACTTTTGAAATTTTCCTTGACTCCAAAATTATACTTTTATTTTTTAAATTATATCTTAAATTATTTTTATATTATTATTATTATTCTTATTATTATATATTATTATTGTTACTATTATATCAATTCATTCGATTTTTCTACTAATTATTATTATTATTATTATTATTATTGTTATTATTATTATTATTATTATTATTTTTATTATTATTATTATTATTATTATTATTATTATTATTATTATTATTATTATTATTATTATTATTATTATTATTATTATTATTATTATTTTTATTATTATTATTATTATTATTATTATTCATTATATTAGTAATAAACATTGTTTCTAGAAAAGATATTATTGAAAGTGATCTTCCTTGAATACAACGACCTTAAGGGGGGGCGGGAGGCTACTTGTGTACAGAAGAGAGGCAAATGGATTAGCTATTCTGTTAGAGAGGGAGTTACTGTTAATTTCCTTTATATTGATGTCGATAATAGATTTCCTCTCTCCTATTTCTTTCATCTCTCTCTCTCTTAATTCGTCTTCTGATTCTCCGTCATTTCTGAGAAAATCCCTTTTGTCGTCATTCAAGATAATTCTCCCTTCTCTTTATCTGCTTTTACTTTAATATATCTCATACTCCCGTTCTCATCTTTCTCTTCCTTACATTACATTCCCATTTTAACCCGTTTCTCATCAGTCTTCTCGACAATCAATCATCTATTTATTTATACTTCTTCTCTGTAATCACATCCCTCATGTAATGCTGATTTATCACAAATCTTCCCCCAAATCTCGGTGTCTAACATTATAATGCAGAACACTCTTTTTATATATTTTAATTATCTTTAATATATAAAAAATATACTTTTCTTATTTTTATTACAGTTACGCGACTTCTGTTTTAATCATATATTCTATTACTATTATATTATCATACTTATCTATATACAATTCAATATATCAATTTAATTATTAATTCATCTCCTCTCTCTTTTCTTCATCAACTATCAAATCTCACTCTCGATTTTCTTTATCTCGCTTTCTCACCTTGTCGATTTGTATAGCATATATATATAATATATTATATTAATATATATTATATATATTATACATATATTATATATATATATATTATATATATATATATATATATATATACTAATATATATAAAATATATAGTATATATATATATAATATATATATAATATATGTATATATATATTATATATATATTATTATATATATTATTATATATATATATATATATATATATATATATATATATATATATCATATTATTTTATATATATATATATATATTTATATCTTATTACTAATATATATATTATATATAATATTATATTTATAATTATTATATATATATATATATATATATAAAATTTCTGTGCAATTACGAAATTCTCGTTTATCACACAGCTACATACACACATTCCCCCCCCTTTATACTAAAATGTGGGAAAAATGAAAAAATTATGTAAATGATTTCTTAACACATGTAAATAGCATGTATAACATATTTAACACCACGAATCTCGTACACAAGTTTAAAATGCAGAAAATTTTTAATATTCAATTAATTATTTAAAATAAAAAATATTTTTATTTTATACAGTGCGACTTGTGTTTATATATATATATATTATATTATGATATATATATAATATTATATATATATATATATATCTTTATTATATACTATATATATATATATATATATTATATATATATATATATATATATATATTATTATAATTATATATATATAGTATATATATATATATATATATATATATATATTATATATATATATTTATATATATATATATATTTCGAGATTGCCGAATATTTGATGTTTTTCAGTATCAACTCTACGGCGAATATTTAAAAAAATATTTGCATTCGCAAATATTAAAATAAATTTATTTTTGTATTCGCATTCTCACCGGTCAATACACACTCGAGTCGCGCAAGTATATTTGGAGTCACACTCGAATCTAACAATATTTGATCAGGCTTGTACTTGGTGAGTAACATAAGCTCGAGAAAATAACTGTTGAACTCAATTCGCAATCTTATACATATCCAGTGTAAGTTTAGTTACACTTCGTTAATTTGTATCCAATGGCATCGGCAGTGAAACACGTTGAAATAGATAATTATTCTTTGGAGAAGAAGGCGCGAAGATTATGCATAAGAAGCCATGCTAAGTAGATATCACATAAAATTGGAAAGAGGTAGAAAACGAAAGCTAGTAAAAGATCAAAAGGATTCCAATATAGCTTTAAGAATGAAGCGATTTACCAACTTCTGTAGTTTTTCTCTGGAAGGGGAGCGAGGTCTATGTTTGTCGAAGCCATCTAAGTGAAATCATAAATTGGAAAATGAGGTAGAAAGAATCTAGTAAATGATTAAAAAGATCTGCAATACCAGTTTTAAAGAATGAAGCTAGAATTACACTTGAAACTTTTATATAAATATAAAGATATGGCACTAAAATCGAAAAAGGCACAAAAGATGGATTATAATGCGAAGATTTCAGTTTTTCTCACTTTGAAGTTCTTGTGACGTTGTGGCTAATGAAGTATCGTCGTTTTTCTATCTACTACGTCAAGAAAAATGCTACAGAGTGTGTTGGCGGTCAGCAGCAACCGAATTTTACGCACCGCACGGATGCACCAGGTAAGGTGCACACAGCACTCGCACCGGACACTGCAAGAGTTTTTTGTTCTCAGTCACCGCACTTATGTTTTCAATACGGCACGCGCTCAGCACACACCTCTATTTTTAAAAAAAAACTGCAACCAAACTGCAACAGAACCGGTAACCTTGGATTGGTTGGTACATACCGACCGCACCGCATTTAATAACCGCACCATAAATGAAAGCACCAGTTACGCACCCGCAACCATGGTGTATCGACCAACCTTAAGCCTACTAAAGAGATATTCGTCTGAAGATGTATAACTTGCGTTAAAAATAAAGTATTTTTTTGATCTTAAAACACTCTTACCATACATCCCATTCATTCTTTCCGGTTAGGCTATTCGTCTACTTATCCCCTGACGATGTCCAGCGGTTGAACTAGTCATCTTCAAGTATAACAACAGGGTATATTCTTATATTCGTTTCCTCTGTTGACCATAAGATCTATTGTGCGCTATGAGCAACACATAGCACTGAAATTTTGTAAACTACCACGAAAAGTGAAATCATACATCAGTTTGAGGTGTTGTTAGCATATTAGATAGGATGTACTCCACTTCTCAGGACGATTACAGAAAAGATGATATTTCCTCAGAGATTCTCAGTTGATGTTGTAGTTCTTTAGGAAGAGTGTGCATGGTGCCTAGTGTGTTAGAATAATTGACTAATTTAATTAGATACTCTAGTTGAATTAATCAAGATGATATGTTCTATTATCATCATTGAATGAATACTTCGAAGAGAGGAGGAGGCGGATGCTCGAGGAGATTGAATGATGCGTATTAATTTGTATGTATACTACAATATACTAAATTTAAATTTATTATAAGTGAATAACATATATTCTATTTAATCATCTCAGAAAAAGCATC
>JABUQX010036638.1:0-2500 GCA_015478945.1 Trachelipus rathkii
TGGATCAGAAACTACCTTCTCTTTTCCGCTATCACTAGGCCCAGGAGGGCTAGGGCTGATTCGCTTTCTCTTCTCAGAACCTGCGAAAAGTTAATATATATATATATCATATATATATATATATATATATATATATATATTATATATAAATATATATATATATATAATATATATATATATATATATATAATAAATAATATATATATATATATATATATATATATATATATATATAATTAAAAATAATATTTAAGAAAGAAAAAAATTCTAAAAAAATAAATTAAAATAAGGTAATAAATTTATTTCTTTATATTCTTTATAAAGTTGCTGCAGTAGTAGTAGTTGTAATAATAATAATAATATAATAATCAATAATAATAATAATAATAATAATACATAATAATAATATAATATAATAAAAACAAAGTTATTAAATAATAATAATATAATAATAATAATAAAATAATAATAATAATAATAATATAATAATAAAAAAAATAATAATTATAATAATAATAATAAAATAATAATAATAATAATAATAATAATAATAATAATAAATAATAATAATAATAATAATAATAATAATAATAATAATAATAATAATAATAATAATAATAATAATAATAATAATAAAAATAAATAATAATAATAATAATAATAATAATAATAATAATAATAAAATAATAATAATAATAATAATATAATAATAATAAATAATAATAATAATAATCAATAATAATATATAATAATAATAATAATAATAATAATAAATTAACGATAAATACAATGTTAAAAAGCTGATAATAAATAAAAATTTATCAAATTAACACAAAAGTGAAAAAATAAATTACACTTTAAAAATTATATATAAAAATAAAAATAATAAAAATAAATAAAAATTAAGAAAAAATTAATTTCAAGGATAAATTAAAAATAAATAGTTAAGAAATAAAATTTTAAAAATATTTCGTAGATATTATTATTGTTATATTATTATTATTATTATTATTATTATTATTATTATTATTATTATTATTATTAAATTATTATTATTATTTTATTATTATTAATGTACTGTGATAATATGAAGTTGATATTTATCCTCAATATTAATACTAATGGTAGTATTGATATTGTTTGCACTATTATTATAGTCATAGGTTATATTAATATTATTATTATTATTGTACTATATTGTGATAATATTAAATTAATGTTTATCATCATTAATATTGTTTAACATTATTTTATGTTTGTTATTATTAGTTTTACTATTATTATTAATATTATTATTAGTTTTACTATTATTATTATTATTATTATTATTATTATTCATTATTAATTATTATTATTTATTATTATTATTATTTTTTATGATTGTTACTATTAGTAGTAGGAAGGGTAAACTGGACACCGATGGTCAAAATGACCAACGGTGCCCTTGACCTTTTTTGAGCCCAATTTTTTACCTTTTTGACCTTGACCTTTTTTGGGCCAAATTTTTTACCTGACCTTGACCTTTTTGGGCCTTGACCTTTTTTGACCTTCACTTTTTGGGGCTTGACCTTTTTGAGAACCCAAATCTTTTTCGAGGCAACCCTTTGGTCTTCATGGGTCATTCCTTTTTGGCCCACGGTATTTTTCTTGGCCCACCCTAATTTTTCGGCAACCTAATTATTTCTTGGCAACCCTAATTTTTAGCAAAACCCTCGAAGAAGGGTTCGCGACAGATGGGACGGCGAAGCCTCATCGTACGTACTGCCCTATTTTACCCCGCCTAATTTTTTCGGCCAGGGGTCATTTTTGACCCACGGTAATTTTTGATGTGTCTTTAGGGGCATAGCCCTTTTGTGATGTCCCTTAACCTCTGATCCTGGGCCCCGCACGGTGCGACCCCGCGAGCTGCCTCCCGCCCGCCGTTGCGGTTCCGCCAGCACGCCCGCCCGCGTGAACCTTTGGTTGAAATCCGCTGCACCGCAGGTGCGACCCCCAAGCAGCCCGCCGCCGTTGAGATCGGCCCAGCCCGCGCGCCGCCGCGTTTTCACCGCCCCCGTCGCGTGCGCCCGCAGGCGCATTTTCCGCGTTCCCTCCCTCCCTGAACCGCTGGTTTCGACTCCGCAGCCCTGATAAAAGGTCATTTCATAGCCGTTACGTGGCCTCGCACCATCTTCACCTCTGTCTAAACACTACAACCTAGATACCACCCACCCTGTAACCTAGCCCTACACCTAACACCTATCTGCCCTACACTAGCCTCCACCGCAGCCTTCACCTCAGCTAGCACACCTACCACTGCACACTAGCCTCCACCTCTGCCTTTCCAACTCAGCTTTTAACACCTACACCCACTGCACCTGCCTCCACCCAGCCTTCACCATCATGGCCCCTAGCCTCAACCAGCCTTCACCTACATATACACCTATATATACTTATATATATTATATATATATATATATATATATATAACTATATATATATATATATATATATATATATC
>JABUQX010036638.1:7500-24167 GCA_015478945.1 Trachelipus rathkii
TTCGTTTTCTTTTTCTTTGTTATTGGGTGTGAATGTTTTTTAACTTTTTTGGCCTTGATCTTGATTGACCTTGACCTTTTTCTTCTCTTCAAGCCTTGACCTGTCATTTTTTTCCTGATTTTGCGCTTAACATCATTTAACATGCTGTCGGAAGCGTCGGCTAGTCTACGTTTCAAGGATGACTTTGCATCCTCCCCGCTGGCAATATCACGCAAAGTTTCTATACCAGCCTTTACAGCTATTTTACCTATATAGGTCCCGCTGCGTTTCAAAAGAGGCATTGCACCTCTCAAGAGACGTGCAAAAAATCCAGATACGCCATACCCGCGCTGTAATCTTGAGCCGACAAAGTACTTATCGACCTTCATTTTCAACTAGAGGTTTTCTTTCATCTAACCTTGCTTGTATAGAAGTTAGTTATTGAATGAGTGGAAACCAACTATGCACTGCTTTAAATAGGTGTTACCCTACCTCTCACGTATGACCTATAGCCATTCAGTATATACTCTAGTAATACCTTTTTCTCCTTACATGCATTTTACAAATTAGACTTCCCGGTGTAAATCGGAATGCATTCCCCTCTACGTCTTTAATGTATATTCGTATAGAGCTAATTTCGGATTTACTTAGAGGTAGATAATGAACATTCGGAAAGGTGATTACCTTAGCAGTAAGGTGCACCACACGTAACAGGGGAGCTGAAATGTTACCTACATACTGATGGGAAACAACATCTGTATAAACGTATGCTAGGCCAGGGCTGCTGAGCATCTCGGATGGGGTACATGTATAATGCAGTACTCGGTCTGCGTCATCTTTTTGCTCATGCCAAGTTAAGGGTTTATTCTCCACAGCAAGTATAACCCTCTTCAGCATAGTAGGGACGTCATGAAGTATATCCAGCTCACCAAACCTTTTACGAATATGTTTTCTCTGCCATGGTGATCGCTCGAGAAAAAACACGTGTCCCGGTCTCGCAGGTTTACATTTACTTTTGATCTAAAGATATTATTACTTTATCTTCATGGGTTCGCATATCAGTTTTGTATATCAAATCCTTACACATAATACTCTCATATCAAAGAGGTCGTTTAAATGACTGAAAATAGCAGGCACCGACTAAAATAAGACCGTCGCAGAGCAAATTCTTCAATGAAGTATTCTTTTGTAAGCAAATTGTGGCCGTTATTTCACTTTTTGGCAATTGTAGTCGCTTTTCAGAAAACGGGTACTTCCACTTTAATATAGTTTCAACACATTCTTCACTTCTGTACACCAACATCCAGAATAGATTGGGTGGTACAATTTTCTATGTCTGTACTTTAATATCATTTCACATAATCCCACTTCATACTCTGGCCGTTCAAGGTAAACATGGTTAACTAGTTCAGTTGTGAAATCAGCGAGATTATTATCAGGATGTAAATCCAGGGAGGCTGAAGATGGTAGAGTTAAATAAAAGTGATCTAACCTCTCCATGATTATAATATCAACTGATTAATGATTCTTAACTTTTCACTTGCTTTTCTATAAGTATTTAAACTTAGCAGGAATACCCCTCCATTTCAAACCCGTACCTGTTCTATTTTTCCTTTACCTTTCGGTACCTAATATTTTTTCATTTTATATTCGTGAGTTCAGGGTTGAAACCTTACTTTTTGTATTCTCTTGTTTATAGACCCTCTTTTATTTTTTCAACCCTCTTAAATCTCAGATAATATAATTTAAAACCTATCACCGGCTGAGTGTTCGGATATTGTGAACTTTAAAAACTTCAGTAGTCCATCCAGCTTCATAGCCTTTTCTGAATCTTGCTTCGGTCCGTGATACTCTTACATAATCGTTCACCTTTATTCCTGAATTATCTTTTATTTTGTTTTCTTTCTCGGCCCTATGCGATGTATGACTTCTAGTTTTCGTCATTTCTAAAGGAGTTGACTTTATAGTTCTATGGTAAGACCTGTTATAAGAATAAGCCAGATCGCCCAGTATATCAATATATTTAAAAGTATTCATTTTAGTAAATACTTATCGCATCTGCGTTCTTTAATAGTACGCTGTACTCTTTCAACTATGGCAGCTTTGTTTACGGAAAATGTATTGTAGTAGCTTATACCATACTCCCAGAGCAGCTCCTGAAACTCGCGGCCCTTGAACTCCATTCCTGAATCTGTCCAAAATGATTTAGGTGTTCTCCGTTCGTCCTTTATAATTTCAAGTACTGCACTGGCTACTGTAGCTGATCTTTTATCTTTTAAGGGTTTCAGCCATAGGTATCTAGAGTATACGTCAATAGTAAAAAGTACGTATTGAAAACCGTCATTATAAGAGCTATATTTAATCATCTCCGTTAAATCTAATTGCCACACACTATCGACCTGGGGGCTATGGTTTTCCGGGTAGGAAATTTTTTTCTTACAGGCTTATGTAGAGTAAATGCCTCTTCCCCCTCTAGATATTTTTTTAGCTCTTTTTTCTCAATATCAGGATATCTTAATGCGCGAATCTAGTGAAACCAAAACTATTTGGTTCCCTCGGGTTGAAGTAATGTTTATCAACTATCTCCTTCGCCCCCATGCTAGCTACTGATCAATATGTAAGCGCATAATATATATATATATTATATATATATATATATATAATATATATATTATTATATATATATATATATAATATATATATATATATTATATATTATATATATATTATATATATATATATAAATATAAAAATAAAAATAAAATAATAAGATAATAAAATAAATAAAATAATAAATAATAAAAAAATAAAAAAAATAAAATAAAATAATAAATAAAATAATAAAAATAAATAAATAATAAGTAAATAAAGATACAATAAATAAAATAATCAAAAAAATATCAAAAAAAATATATATATATATATATATATTTATATATATATATATATATATATATTATATATATATATATATATATATTATATATTATATATACATATATATTATATATATATATATAGGTACAAGGACAAACTAAAAGGATAAGTGAAAAAAGGCTACGATAATATTTACACAGAAGCAGTAATATTTACAGTAATAATAATAATTTGGTTTATTTGAATATATTACTTTAATGCATCGAGAATTGCTTGCGTCGTTTCAACGTGTGATTCTAATCCTACTCTTCCATCTCCTGTAATGAACATATACATTTCAGCAGCTGAAATCTTCAGAGTATGATTTTTACATCTTTCACCACTCATTTCATCGTTCCAAACATGAGTAAAACGACTAAGGTCTACGACCTCCATCATCTTAGCAACGTTGTTAGAGTTAAACATAAAACTATCACTATAGATACTGTAAACCAATCGATACGCTGTGTTTATGAGGTCCTCCAGGGTGTTCGTATCTTCTAATCTATGTAGGAATTCTTCGTTCATCTTTAGGAACAGCTCGATGGATTCTTTACCACTTATTGTAACAGCGTGCGCACTTGGTGAGAAAACAGATGACGCATTACGGCGAAGCCAGCAGCCTATATGTACCCTTGGAATGTTTTCATGTAAGGAAAAAACCAAGGTTAAACGCTTGTGATCGTCAGGGCCACCCTGTGATACAGATAACCCCCATTCATTTAACAAGCTGAGGTTCATGTAATCTTTGGCTACCCAATCCGAAACAGCTTCCATGATGACGCTGAGACTTTCGACCGAGATGAATAGCGGCTTATTATAAGTTGGTTGTGGGGATAAGCAGGTAATGTAGCGCTCCCCAGAAGGCCTTCTTCTAAAACGTAAGATAACAGCGCAATGCTGATGCACCACAGACCATGATGCTAACTCACTGATCGTAATATTTCTAACTAAGCACGTCATTTCGGTCGTAACACAACTACTAACCATTGGAAGGTAGGAATACAAATATATCGGTTGCTAGAGTACGCGGGGGGTTTATATACATGAATAAGAGGTGGGCGGAGCTTATATAGCTCCGCCCCGTTTGCGGACTTACGTTCCCTCAGCCAATCATCTGATTAGGCTTAAGAGTTATGATGGTGAAACATAAGAGGCGGAGTTACACTTTTAGGCCTAATTGAGTTAACGCCGTTCTTGTATATACAAGAATGATCCTGTGTATTCCTGTATATCCTTGCACGATTCTGTTTCTTTGTATTCAAAGGCCGTAATGTATATTACATTCTTAACCAGTTTCGCGCTAATTCATTTCGCTTTTTTCTTATTACTTGAGGACTACTTATTGTTTTGCTCTTACGATGTAATATTCCCTTGTAAGGTCGTTCATTAGGACCTACAGGTTCGGAAACCGATGATTGATTATCCCAATCCTGTAGCCTCTGCTTATTATGAATTAAGCTGCGAGGAAAATTGATCCCCTGTAACTCGCGTTTAATGACATCCCATCCTGGTATAGGCTTCTTTTTCCAATCCCGAGCTAAGTCTGAGACCAAGTCTACTATATTTGACCCTTGAAGGGGTTGATCATTAACTACAATCTGTCCCAATTCGTTCCAATTTAACTGATCTTTTAAAGTATCATATAATGCGTTTCCTTTATTCTTCAATGTAGGTGGCAAGCTGTTTTCTAAAACTTTTTTAAAATCCTTTCTTTCATAGTCCTTTTGTGAAACTTCATTTGAAACAGGATGCATTCCTGTATACTTGTCTTTGACTTCTAATAATTTTTGTAATATTTCCTGATATTTCATCCTTTTCTCGTCTACATTAACTTTTGAAGTTAATATATCTGATAATTCCTTTTCAAAAATACGTATCTGTTCAATGCGGGGATCAAGAAGTGTTTCGGGAAGAGGTTGAGGAATAACCAAAGAATTATCCTGTAGCTTTGTATATTGTTCGAAGGGGATTACTACAGCCTTCTTCATTCTTAAGCGTGATCCTGTTAACAGTTTAGACAACCAAAGGACAACTCACGGAGAAAGTAATGGAAGGAAAACCTCACCTCCCTGTTGTAACCAGTTTCTTCTTTATGCTTTAAATTCTTTTCGTCTTAACTTTAGCGGACTAGTTTTACCGAATGATGTTGCTGTGACGACGTAACTTTCTCTTCTGACCAGTTTTCAATGGTATGACATTTTTTATCATATTTAAACAGATCTCGCAGATACAGTTTACAAATGCAGTGTTTTTTAGTAAATTCCCTTTTTCTTTTTTACTAAGTTTCTTATAATTTTTCATTAACGGTAAATATTTCTTTATCCGCATTATCCAGGAATATAAACAGTTTCGATTTCGGAAGGTATGAATGTTGGGCGGAGCCAGCCTCTGTACATGTGTTTTTAGGGTGAAGTTTCGCAACAAAATAACCGTAGGGGGATTGAAAGTAACCTCTTTAATATACTTTTAAGACACTCTTTCCTTGAAGGGGAAACATTTGACTGCTAGCACGTTGATCTGACTCATCGTGCGTCTCTGTCCGAAAAAATCAAATCTGTGTATTCATGAGAATACTACGGCATCATGCTTGCTTTGGTGAAAATGTTCTGGTATGAAGAAACACCGAGATTTTTAGATGATGAGAATAAACTGTAAATGTTTCGGCTTACCTCAATATTCACCTTGTGCATGAGGTCGTCCAGTATTATTACCTTATGTCCTTTTATGTTCTCTAACGATTTTACGTCATAGATGCCTTCATGGAAATGAATAAGGTTTTTATACTCGTTAAACTTTGCTTGAAATACGTTATAACACCATATTATTTTCACAGGAAGCTCTTCAAATATCTCTAATTCACTTAATAATTTTAGTATTGAAAATGTTTTGCCACAGCCAGTTGGACCGGCTATAAGACACGTTGCAGGTGTACGGAACATGAATTTATGCACGTCCTCCATGATTGGTAGCTATTAGTTCAGTAAGGATGTAGTATGCATGGATTTCCTTTTTAAATATATTTATACGTTACCCTAAAGGTACGTTCTACGGATATTTCAAACTTACTCTTTCGAAAGCTTTACAAATATGCCACTCGTTCAGGTCGTTTTCCAATAGGTATTCTCTTAGTACATACACCCCATCTCCTAATATATATGTGAAAAGATCACGTATAGAAATCATAGCATGTTTATTTTCTGGTCCATCAGTGTAAATAGAATCACACCATTGTTTTTTAAACATTGAAATAAATTTATACACATCTATGGAACTCAAGAAGTATTCAATAATATCTTCAGAGTTAGCCGTAAGCATTTTCTTAAATGTGTAGTATTCCTGATACAGAATATAATGTGCTGTATTTACGTGATTACTCAACATTTCACCCCTTTCACTCTGTAATAGCCTCTTGCGAATCTCGGTCAAATACTTCAACTGTTGTATTCCTGTAATAAAGAAACCGTAACGGGTGGGTTTAAATGTACGCAAGTTATACGCTCTCCATACTCTTACCTCCATTCGGCTTATGTTATGTTTCTTTGAAAACTCGGAAGTGAGTTGTTTAGGTTTCCTCTTCACACTCTGGCTGATAACTACTTTTGTTCCGATTAAACTAACCGATGGATTACTGCACTGTGAAATGAATGTTTCGGCATGTAAACATACATTAAGTAGTTCTTCTGTATTCATAAATACCCTTTGGTTACTATAGTATGCATGGGAACTAATACACGTGTAAAAGTCACTGCCATCGGGGTTTCTTTTATAAACAATTGAAACTCCACAGTCTGGCAGATTTTCCTTCCACTGTATAATGTCCTGTATAGAGATGAAACGGTTAAGTCTGAGCATGTTGAATAACGGGAAATAGCAAGGTTCGATAACACTTCTTCCTTGCTTGAAGGTTACAAGGGAACTGAGGGATCATCAGAATATATATATCCTTATCTAGGGAAAGTATATAAGAGGTGTGGTATTATATTCTAATCATTCTTAGGAAAGCTTTTGACCCGACAGGATGCATTTCTTAACCAGTGCGTCTCATGGTTGTTGTAAATCAGAATTAAATCTTTTCAATGTTCCCCCGACTCAAGTTAGTGTGCTTAATAGCAATTACGTATCTATCAATCCCACTCACTCGATTACCAATAGCGATGCACCTTTAGAGTTTATAGTAACTGGTTCAGGGGACTTTTACATCGATCCCTGCGACATCCATTTATACTTGAAAGTGAAACTTTTATCAGAAGACGGAAGCGATCTACCTACATCTGATGATCATGTCGTTTACACTGAGAGTAACTTTCTGTATACAGCTTTCAGCCAGCTGGAAATATTCCTTAATGAAACACCTGTTAATTCAGCTACAGCCTTATACCCATACAAATGCTACATCAACAATCTTTTAAACTTTAGTGAAGATGCGAAACAATCCCACCTGCAATCCTGTGGGTTCTACAGCTTTAAAGATGTAGATAAGCATATTGACAGGGCTGCGAAATCTCCAAATAACACATACGAGTTTTACGGTCGACTAATGGGGGATCTACTTAATCAGGAGCGACTTCTACTCCCCGGGGTGGAACTTAAGTTGAAATTGACTAGGGCGGCTCCCCAGTTTGCATTGAAAGTAAGCACTAAAAGCGGAGCTACGAGTTCTCCACCATCCCCAATTTTCAAATTGTTGGAGACCTATATTTATGTACGCAAAGTGAAACTCACGGCTAACAGACATCTTGAAATTGAAAAATCACTTCTTTCCTCAACCGCAAAGTACCCCTTGATACGTGTGGAGACAAAGATTTTTAACTTTACACCTGGATTATCAAATATTAACATCCCCAACATTGTTAATGCTACTCTACCCTTGAAAGTTGTAGTAGGTATGCTTGAGCATACAGCTGTAACAGGCAAGTATAAAAAGCCGTCCTTTAAATTCCAGCATTTCAATGTAAAACGGATCAGTCTTCAAGTCGATGGCCATTCACACGGTAGGGATTACGAAACGTCTTATAGCACCATTCCCTATGAGTCGCTGTGCTCTCGGCCTTTCTACGACCTGATAGCTCAAACTGTGCAGTGTAGTGATACAGGAACGGGTATTACACTACAAGATTACGTTGAAAATTCTAATTTATATGCTTATGAACTAACAGCCGACCTTTCTTCGTCGGCCTCTACTCATTTAAGCGCTGTAACGAGTGGATCATTAGGATTGAATTTAAATTTTGCTTCGAGCTTACAGGAGGTTCCTGTTTCAGTCATGGTCTATATGGAATACCAGAGTCTCATTGAACTAGACAGGGTTAGAAACGTGCTTCTAAGCGGCTAACCATGAACGAGGCTGAACTTGCCGTGTTACTGGCGTCAGTAAAGGGTTTCAAGCATACATATGCCAGTAATGAATTAGAAGATATAAAAATAAGAGTAAACGAAGGGTTGATATTTAACACTTCACCTAGATGGGAAACTGCTCAGGGACATTGGGCTGTACTATACAAACTTGATGAAAACTGTATGATTCTAGTTGATTCCCTGCATCAATCGACGTTATATTCATCCCCTTATATAAAGCAATTCCTAAGAAACAATAATTCGAGCTACATGAAAACCTTAACGTTTCCGATACAATCATACTCGTCACAGTTATGTGGACTCTATGCCGTTTACTTTTTACAAGGATTACTTAAAAAGCGCCCTCTTGAAGATCTCGTTAATGTATTCTCAGCTAAAAATCCCATACTCAACGATTTTATTATTGTTCAGGAAATTCTAAAAATGATGTAATTTTACTCAATAAAAGAATATTTTTTATAATAGCGTTTCAGTGTATGATTCCTCCTCGTATTCCATCTATTTTAAAAAGAAACTATAGCGTATAATAATATTTCCTGTATATATATATATATATATATATATATATATATATATATATATATATATATATATATATATATATATATATATATATATATAATTTATATATATATATAATATATATATAATATATATATATATTATAAGATTTAAGACATTGTTCCTCATTTGAAATACATATGTAAACTTTAAAGAGTACTAGTTAACCTTTACGAGCATTCCTGTACAGTGGGTTACCTATTAGGCTTAAAATACACACCCTTAGGGCTAAAATGTAGCGTATAAAACCCTTGCGTTAAGGTATATTTTGTCAGAGTGTTTTCATGGGGATTCATCGTAGTGGATGTGAATTACCATACACTCTAATGTAAGATAATATTGTTTATATATAACTAATAATGATATATATATATATATAATATATATATATATATATATATATACTATATTATATATCATATATATATATATATATATAATATATAGTATAATATATATATATATATATACTAATAATATATATATATGCTCGAAATCTTAAATAATTTATTTAATTAAGCATATATATATATACATTTCTGTTTCAGTGTTTTACGTTTGGTGGAAAGAATTGTTGAAGAAGAAAACGAAAATATGTCTGCAAATAATCAAAAACGTGGCTTAAAACGTACTTTCAGTGGAGATGGAGAAACTGTGTCAGAGTCCGTACTCGTGGAAGTAGTCGATGAGGTGGAATTAGTAGAAGCTGTGCGAACCTATGAAAAGGCAGTCGAGACTGATGATGAACGAAGACAGAATATCGCCATGCCTTGCAAAAGGGTAAGTGCGCGTTAAATATTATTATTATTATTAATTATTATTATTATTATTATTATTATTATTATTATTATTATTATTATTATTATTATTATTATTATATATATATATATATTCACCTTTATTTGCAGCGTAAGGTGCTTAGACATAGTGAGAACGAAATACCTCGACGACCTGAAACAGTGAACACTAATGAAGTTGATCTTGATATATCGGCGGATAGTGACGAGGAATATGTGCGAGCGCTACTTGAAGCTGAGAGAAAAATGAACTTATTTCTTAATCCGCAAGCTATTGATAATAGGATTCGACCTAGAGTAAGTTTCTTAAGCGTTATTATATTCATAGACGTTATTACAATAGATATTCTTTTATATATATATATATATATATATATATATATATATATATAATAGCTATTTATTTAGAGTAAGTTTCTTAAGCGTTATTATATTCATAGACGTTATTACAATAGATATGCTTTTAAATATATATACTTATAATACTATTTCATTACAGTGTGGTAATGTTGAAACCGTCAAAGGTCAATGTGTCAATAAAGTCGGAGGTGGACGGAATGCAATTAGTCCTGTTAAGAGAAGGCTTATATCCAAGCTCGAACGCCGTAACGCTTCAACGGAATAAATAGAGGAACGTGCAATATACAGAAGCATCAATGCAGTGTTACGGAAAGAGGAAGGGTACTGCCCCAGCCTGATGGGGGACTGTATGTTCTACAAACCGGCCCAATGAGGATGGAAATCAAGGAATGGTATGTGCATTTCAATACATGATTTTCCTATATATCTCTATAACAATCTACATTTTGTTTTTATATTTACATACATGTTTTCTTCCTTCTATAGATTACACGTAGGAAAACCCGCAGTCCTAATAAGAAGAGGTTGATCTCGAAACTTGAACGTCGCAGACTTCGTCGTATCGTAGAAGCCCAAAACCAAACTGAGTCAACAGGTCGTGATGCCGTAGATGGTAAATCCAATCCAAGCGAAACACACCGGGCCGCCTCAGGTGCTTCTAGGCCTCTCAACGCTGAGACGGAAAAACAAGGAGAGGTAAGCATATTTCAAATTCTGGAATACGTAATTAAAAATATACTAACACCCTATAACAATCTACACTTAACTACCACCGTTCCCTTTTTCTCCAATTTCAAGCAGAATATCATCTGGGTGCCGTGCAACAATCAGACTTAAATACGGGTGAATCTCCAAATACACGTGCATGGCTACCCCAAGTTCCTCTTATCTGAAGCGAATGATCGCCCCTTCGGATTCGTCGGGTAAGTTTACAATCTAATTATTCCTATGATATTACGTGTCGGAAAAATATTGACTTGCAGAAAAATTATAATGTTACATAGATAGGTATGTTTACAAGCCATTGTTGTATGAGAGCTTGTCATTTCTTTTTTCGGAAAAAAAAGAAGAACAGAGAAGGGTCAGGACGGATGTAGATTGAGGTTGGGCTCGATGTGCGGGTTCGCTTCACTGGCGAGTCGTAGAGGATGGTTTGGTCATCGATGACGATTGAAGGAGGAGGTGTGATGAACCGCCTGCACTTTCTGTTAGACAGAGATTGTTGGAGAGGTACCACGTGATAGGATCTACGCGTGATTTCAGGCGATGATATCGATCAGATCAGCCGTTGCAGAGTACGTAGTCGACACCAGCGGATCTTGCTAACTGGGGTGTTACTTCGAGACATTGAACAGTAGCGTGATGTTAGGTAGCTTGTCATCACAGGCAGGCGACGGATACGAACAGGTAGGAGCGCACGAGTAGTGACATATTGCGAGAAGTATAGGGCCCTGACGCGGGTGGTCGCAGGTCGTCACTTTTTGACGGTAGATACGGGAGATGGGGGCAATGTCGAATATTACCGAATGTCCTCATGAAGATGGATATTTCTCGACTAAGATGCGTCGCGCCAGTTATCGTGTCTGAGCCGTGTGTTCTAGAGCTGCTTCATCTGGTCTGACCAAGCCATGCTGGACGATTTCACTGTGGTAAGATTCCAGAATTATGTTCAATAACCCGACGAGGGTAACTGGCCCAATTGAGACTCCTTGTCTTCTGTGACGTTTATATCAGCCCCCACCAGACGGTCAAACAATGGTAGCAGACCGTAGTGAGTATATTATTACATACAAGTAGTGTTGAAAGTAACAAACAGTGTGGGATGCGGGTTCAGGGCTATTAGCTCGTGCATCTATAATGCGTGATGGATGGCCTCTCATGAAACTCATTAGTACCGTAAAAGAGCCAGACAGAGAAGGATGCACCTAAAATAAAAACCAATGTTTTACCGCTCAGAATCGTACATACACTAGTGGGTACAGATCGGGTCATTCCGCTGTGGTGACGGTGACTTTGAAATGAAGTACCCCTTGCCTAAAAGGTTCTAGATGATTGTTGCCGTAGATACGGCAGGAATACAGCTTTAAATGTGGATTTGTACGGTTTTTCTCTAGAATAGAGTGAAGGGAACGACCAACTCGAGATAGTGGTTTTAAGGAGAAACCGGCATGAACAGAATAGGGAGCTTAGCGTGCTCTTTAGTAATAGATATGACCGCGAAGAAATCCCTTATGTATCCTTTATCCAGGACGATTCCAATCAAGAATAGCTTTAGGCAGTGTGGATCTGACCCTTATCAAGAGGGCCCTGTTTTTTGCCATCAATGTTATAGTTTCACAGACCATTTAATTAATCATTTACAAAATGAATGCACTGAATACAGATGTGGGCAATGCTTAACTTATAAATGTAAAGGTAAAAGAGGCGATATATCTACGCTTTTACACTGTGATGAATGCAATCGGGATTTCTATAATGAAGCTTGTCTTAAATTGCATGAAGACCTCACATGCAAATACCTTAACGTGTGTACATTATGCGATAATGAGATAGTAGCTGATAAACAGGGCAAACACCGACATGACTGCATGCATATTAAATGTGGAATGTGCGACGAGAGTATGGAAATGAGACAGGGAATAACAACACGCAGTGTTTCATGAAAGAAAATAAAGGTTCCTACAGATGATGCTTTCGCCAAGCGTAAGCCCACCTTTACGTTTTATTATGATATCGAAACCTATAATCATAATAGGCGTGAAGAGGAAGGAGGCCGCATAAAAACGGATATGCTCCCCTATATTCTAGTGAGTATGCTAGTATGCAATAACTGCGGGGAGAAGGAACTAGACAATTCATCACCGTGTGAGACTTGCGGTACGGCTCGGAACTGAAATAATTCAAGTTTGGAATCTTGGAAGCAACGCGGAGGTAATGAGAAAGTGTCCCGATCGATCTATTTCTCATCTATATATTCAGAAATTTGGCTGAAAAACCAAGAAGTCAACAGTACTAGTTGCAGCTCATAATGGCGGTAAGTTCGATAATCAGTTTGTTTACAGCAAACTGCTTGCCCGACCTACCGTCCATTCCATATCCTCCAACCCTGTGAAACGCGGAACCAAAATAATAACTATGACAGCTAACCACAATATCCAGTTTAAGGACACGTTAATGTTTATGCCTTGTGCCTTGAAAAAACTACCTAAGTGCATGGGTATTACAGGTGAGCTTTCTAAAGGATTCTTTCCTTACCGTTTTCTTACCCTTGAGAATATAAATTACAAGGGAAAAATTCCGGCTAAGGAAACCTTTGAGACACATCGCATGTCCGACAGTGAAAAGGCTGATTTTGAACGTTGGTATCAAACATTTAACAATAAGGACTACGATATAATGAAGGAGTGTACAGCGTACTGCGTTCAAGACGTTAATATTCTTCGTCAATCCTTCGAGAAATTCAGGGGTATCTTCCTTAAGGATCATAAAGTTGACTGTCTACTTGATTGTTCTACCATTGCTGCATTATCGTTCATGGTATATAAAATGCACTATATGCCTGAAAATACACTGGCCCATATAGGACGTACTGATGATTCAAACTACTCGTATGATGGTGTGAAATGGCTTACGTTCATGGAGATGTATAAGGGTCGACGAATCGAACATGCAAGGAATGGTGGCGAGCGTAAATTTAAAATCAAAAACAGGTACCTAAAGCCCGACGGCTACGTTGAAATTCCAGCTGAAGACTACGTGCCCTTTGACCTTAATGAGTTCTTAGCCTCCCGTCAACTCCAACGTTAATGAACAAACGATAGAACTGAATAACAGGCGCCCTCCTCCTCCAACTGGTACAGCCATGAAGAAGATTGTCTTACTCTTCCATGGCTGTGTATTTCATGGTCACCAAGCATGTAAGAAAGGTTTAGAAAGTCTCCATGGCGTGTCAAGTCTTGATAGGTACAGCAAGACCATGAGACAAGAAGCAGATTATAAAGCACAAGGTTACGAAGTAATTAGAATATGGGAATGCGAATGGTCGAAAATGAAAAAAGAGTGTGAGGTCACTATTGTAAACACCAATGACGAAACACGAACTGAGAAGCTAGGCCGATATGTGCAATCAATCGGTAATGAACTTGCAAATGCGAAACTAGAGGTAGGGGAAGCCTTGTACGGGGGTCGTACAGAACCCTTCGTCTATTACTTTCCACCAACAGAAGGCGTTCAATTGAAGTACCTAGACTTCACTTCATTGTATCCTTTTGTCCAGAAAACAAAACCCTTTCCAGCCGGGACACCCACGAAACTTGTAGGTAGGGATCTTCCTTCCATAGAAACAGTTTCGTCCAAGAATGGACACCAACTTATTTAGGCCTCATCAGTATGTTTTCGGTATTACCTCCCTAAGAAACCTGTACACGCCCTGGTCCTCAAACCTGCCCGATATGAACAACTCGGTTAATATTTTCACTTTGTAGAACATGCAGCGCATCCGGCTATGAAGGCAAATGCAGACACAACGATAACCAGCGCATGCTAAAAGGCGTATACTGCAGTCCTGAGTTGGAATTAGCTGTAAAGAAAGGTTATGAGATCAAAAAGATCCACGAAATATGGAAATTTACTCCTTCAAATGACATATTCGGCAAATACATTGAAACATTCTTGAAGTGGAAAACTGAGGCTTCGGGGTTACCAGATGGAATAACCGATAAAGACTGTGAAGAATTAATTCTTTCAATACCTGCGAGATTTCAAGGACATTGAGGGCGTAACACTTGATCCAGCCTAATTAATTAAGGAAGTAATTGCCTGGAATGCGATATATAAGGCTAAATAACTCCTCAATTTCATTAAATGGGGAAACCCGCTCAAACGTATTCCCCATGATGAGGAACATAGCTGTTACAGAAGTTTGCGCGCGCAGTGTCTGGGGGGGTGGATTAAGGAGAGCTGATCTTAAGGTTACGAAATAAATCATTGTATGCGGATGAATTAAACATATAGTTTGAAGGTCACACATAACCTGGCTTCACTAATAAAAAGGCAAAGGCTAACAAATGTAGCTGTTGCCCTATCCTTTAACCACAGCTTTACGCTAGGTGTCGAATTATATTAAACTCCTCGATTCTCTAGGTCAACGTGTACTTACTGTGACACCGATAGCTGTGTTTTCACAGCCCGTGAAGGCCAATATATTCCTGATACGGGAAAATTCTTAGGAAACCTGACGGACGAGTTAGGACCGGGGGATATAGCTGATAGTTTTGTGTGCACTGGGCCCAAATCCTATGCCATTCGAATAAAGAAGAATGATTCGAGTTTTGCGTATATCTTAAAAGCAAAAGGCTTAACGTTGAATAAGGACACCGAACACATAATTAATTTCCAAGGCATGGCGAAGATTAATTTTGATAAGATGGTTAAGGATGTTGAGAAGACTAAGAATCGTGATTGGATGGTCTTAAACGACAATAATCACTTCTACAACATGATTAAGGATACAGACGTAACAGCATTAGCTGTTCGCAAATGATGAGTGAAGAAGATGGTGAATCTTCACTTCACAAAGATATCCATAATCTAGACGACTCCGCTCAGCCTTACGTAAATAATGATAATCATTACCGGGAAGTGAGGGTTCCTGATATGAAAATGCGTGCTAATAAACTAGGTAATGTCACTTATTAATAAATAGCATAAAAAGGTCGCACACTTCAAATAAGCGGACAATCTTGTTTCTAGGGTGTGCCCGCACTGTAGCACGGGGATTTGAGCTGAACCGTTATTTCATTGCCTAAAATAACAATATATTTTCCAATGTAATGTATAATTAATAATATATGTATTACTGTTAAATAAAAATATAATTTCATGAATAATATATGTATATAATTGTTAATACATTTTATTTGTTTTATAATATATGTATATTTTACTAAAATAAATTTTATTTGTATTACTCTTCCATTACCATTTTTAATTTATTTGTATTAAACTCTTTCATTAACCATTTTTATTTACTGTGTTCCGCATTTTATTATTTATTGTTTATTACTCTTTCATTACCATTTTTATTTTTATCTGTGTTACCATTTTATTTATTTTTATTTGGGTTGCCATTTATTAATTTAAAACGTAACATGACTGTAAAGTCATAGAATGTTTAATGTATAAAGGTAGTAAAGATAAAAAACTGTAGGTGTCCTCATAGCGCAGTGTATTAAGCGCATGTACTTCAGGTGTTATTGTATGATGAAGGTATGAAACCTTAACATACAGAGGTTCACGTCACCATTAGGGATGGGGAGTTCTCTGGTAATTAGTACTTGAAGGATCGGAAACCCGGGATACTCCGGTTGACATACGCTCACATCCACGTTCGGGCTATGAAGATACCTTTTATTTCGAGCTGTGGATTTGAACCAACGGTTCAGGCGGGCGGGAACGCGGAAAATGCGCCTGCGGGCTCACGCGACGGGCGGGAAAACGCGGCGGGCGGGCTGGCGGGCTTGCGGTTCGCACCTGCGGGTGCGGAGGATTCGAAACAACAAGGTTAAGACATCAAAAAGGGCTAAGCCCCTAAAGACACATCAAAAATTACCGTGGGTCAAAATTGACCCATAGCCGAAAAAATTAGGGGGGGGGAAAAATATGGGGCAATACGTTACGACGGAGGCTTCGGCTCCA
>JABUQX010036639.1:0-7500 GCA_015478945.1 Trachelipus rathkii
TATATCCTAACGCTATACTTTATTCCCCAAAGACTTTGTAGGTGAGTTATAAGGTATGTCGTACCAATTAGTACAAGCTATAAGATAAAGCAGACTAATCTAATAGGTTAGTAGATAACATATATATATTATATATATATGAGATAAAAGAAAAGCCTATGAATTATTAACCTATATAGCCTATATACCGCTTTTATACATATTAGCGAGTACACCGTTGGACATAAAGAGTCATGAATAATCACATCACCTAAGTAGAGCTATCATACTAGGAACGCTATATATAACGACGGAGAATTATTCACATAATGGCATCATTCATGAGACAGTATGTTAGTAGGTATTTATCATATAAGTACTCATTGGCCTCATAGGTTTGAGCTCACACATCATAACCATAACTAATATCATCTACAAAAACTGCACTATGATATATATACCGCTACATTACACTAGTATATCACTATTAATTGATATAACTCACTTATTATAGTATTGTTTTATTAAAATTATATATATAATAATTGTTAATGATACAATATATTATTAAAATTGACATATTTCTGTATTAAATATATTATTTTCTGAAAATAAAAATGATGGACAAAATGAAAAAGAATTTCTTTTGAAAAAGAGTAAAAATAATAAAAATAGTAAAAATAAAAAGAAAAATGAAAATAGAAAAAAAAAACGAAAGAATAAAAAAGTATAAAAGAATAAAAAAATAAAAGAAGAAATAAACATAAGAGAAAAAATAAGAAGAAAACAAAGAAGAAAAAAGAAGAATAAATAAGAAAAATAAGAAGAAAGAAGAAGAAGATAGCAATGAATAAAGAAGATAATAGAAGATATAAAGATAAGAAGTAAGTAAGAAGACTAAGATTAAACACTAGAGACTTAAGCTCATAAATTAGTATAGACATTATTAATTCTAGTTACCACTATATTCACAAGAGTCTAGTCTTTTAGATATATTATTTGTTTAATATTCTTAATTTGTTTAGTAATGTTAGTCAACTTGTATAATTATATATATAAAAAAAAATATAAACTATAGTATAATATTCGATATTTTTTGAAAAATCAGTACTATATATATATATATTATTATATAATTTGAGTACCTCAATTAAATGTAATCATTATATATATATAATATTAGAGTTACTTGACTCTCACTTATATGAGCAGATCTGTACTTCTTATAAGCATACAAATCAATCATTAAGTTAATCGTTTAATGTAATATTCATGTTATATTATTATTTATTGTGATTGTAGATCGGATTAATCACTACGACTATTAGAACACAGATATATATTGTATTCTTATGTACGAATATGAAACATTACAAACCTATTTTACTATAATCATGTTTATTTACTATGATGTGATAATCTAGATTAAGATATTCACACCTGATTATAGAAACATAGATATTAGTATTCCAGCGTAGAAATATCAATTCAAAAAGCATCTACTATAATAACATGATCCAATTCAACGTGAATCGCACAATAGATTAGCAGTCTTAGAACTAGAGAAGTATAAGTAAGATAAGAAGATAAGATTGAAGAAGAAAAGTATAAAGAAAAGTATAAAGAATGAGAAGAATGAAAGATAGATGAGATAAAGTAAGAAAGAAATAAGATAATATGAATGAGAAGATAAGAAAGAATGTAAAGTAAAGAAGAAGAAAAGTAAATAAGATAGTAATGAAAGTAATAGATATGATATGAAAGATAATAGAAAGTAAATAAAGAAGTTATTAGAAATTGAAAAGAGAAGTATAATGAGATAGAAGAATGAATATTGAAGATATAGTAAAGAAGAAGAAGATAGAATGTAAAGATAGAATAGATAATAGATAAGAAGATATAAGAAGAAGAATATGAAGTAAGAATGAAGTAAAGATAGATAAGAAGAAGATATATAATGAATAGAAGAAAGTAAACTCCATAAAGATAGCTTTTGAAGAAGTAAGAACATACCAAATGCCGAAGTAGAAGATAACAGAAAGAAGAAGAAGAAGAAGAAGATAGAAGAAGAAGATAGAGAAGGAAAAAAGAAGAATGAAGAAGAAGATAAATGAAGAAGAAAGAATAAGAAGAATAAAGAAGACTAAGAAGAGTAAGAAGAAATAGTATAGAAAGAAGAGTATAAGTAAGGGTACCTTTATATATTTATACTTATTTAAAACCTAGATATCACTATAGCAATATGTATGATGCATGGTACCTATCAAAAATATTGGAATATAGTCTTGTACCGTGAAAAATGTTCATATACGATTAAAATTTTAATTGAGACCTCTAACAATCGGACACACACCAGTATTGTTCGTTTAACAATATGCAACATTAAATATATGTACGTCTGAGAGCGGATAATTGAGGAAAGTATAAAATTAAAAGTTGTAGTTTGAAGCGATATTTGATCGTGATATATTATATAGTGAAAAGTTTCTATTTAGCCATCTGCTGACTATCACATCTTGGCTGACGCGAGGCGTGTGATATATATACCATCGCGCATCGACAGTTAGAGTAACAATGCACGTTATGATACTATAAGACATAGTCAGTGCGCATTGGAAGCCGTGTTGACCTACTCCTATGGCACATATATATTTTATTTATTTTGCATATAATAACTTATTTTATTTTACATTTAATCATATATATATATATAATATAACTAATAATATATTATATATAATATATGTCATAATATATATATTTAATTTATTTTATATCTTATATATATATATATATATATATATATATATATATTATATATATATATATTATATATATATTATATATATATATATATATATATATATATATATATATTTATATCTATAAGTATATATATTATAATATATTATATATATAAATATATATATATATATATATATATATATATAAATATATATATATATATATATATATATATATATATATTATATAGTATAAAATATATATATAATATATATATATATTATTATATATATATATATATATATTATATATAATAATTATATATATATAATAATATATATATCTATATATATATATATATATATTAATATACAAATATATATAATATAATCATATATATATATATATAATAATAAATATATTAGCTTATAATATAAATTACTCATCTCACAACTTATATAACGTTAAACATAAGATATTTATTCTAGAGTCAATTAAAAATATTCATAATCTTAAGCAATAAGCTCCCTAGAATTCTTCACTACTCTCACTGTATCAGAATGCCCCTTTTTAGCGCTGATATAAAAATCAGAGAACCAACAATATTAATACTTCACTTGCTTACAGCATATGTTTGTTTAACTATATAATAAGTATATAATAAATAAATAATATTATTCATTGACTTATAATTAACTAATATATATAATATCATATATATATAACCTTTTACCACATTATAACTCATATAACTCTATTTAAGTAGTACAACTACAAATATCTAAAATTATATTTAACAAATGCAAGAAAGAGTGACATAATTTTGATATAGATTTCAATATACTACCAAATGTATAAAATTACTTGATAAAAACAATATTAAAAACCAATTAAAATAAATATCTTTACTATTACAATAAATAATAATTAACTTGTATATCATATACTATTAACATTATAATATATATAGGCAATACTATGATAATAATTATATACTATTAATACACTATATAATTAACCTTTATAATTTTGTAATTAATCACAATTATTAGTAATGAAATATCAATTGATTATATGTCTTTATGTATCCTTATAAATTTATATAATGTGTAAACAAATAGTATTATAGATTACATTCAATATATATGTCATTATAATCTCTCACTATAATTATACAATACTGAGCAAATGCCCCCCTCAAGATCCTGTCAACATATAATATTCCGTCCCCTTTATCTATCTAATAAATTGATATATAATATAACTTACTTATTAATTGATTATCAGTTATTCGATATATATACGTAATTAATCCTTTTTATTGTTTTTATCTTTACCTATTAACGGTTATCTTCTATACAAGATATTTTCCCCCTCAAAAACAGATTTTTTTTGCGTTTGGAAAGGGATCCACAATTGCGCAGTATGGAGAATTCTTATGACTATATCAAGGCCTATGATTGCACTACGTGTGATGCTGTTATTTAATCACCGGGATAGTGGCTAGACTCATAGATGAGTAAAGATGAAAATATCTTAAATGATAACGAAGAAATACTTAATATTTTTGAAAACTAATAAAAGTTAGACTATAAATTGGGACAAAATCACGTGTAATTTTCTAAATACTGTGAGAGTGAGCGCAGATAGAGCTAACTAGGATGATAGAAATTTTGCACACAATATTAATAGCTAAAGAGAGTCAGTCGTAGGGAAGATAAGTACGGATTGAAAATAGATATAATGAAGGCAAGTGCAGAATATTATAATATCTTAGAGATTCAACACATGTGTGAAGGTAGAGACGTAGAATGAAGCATGGGTTATTTGAAAAACAGTATTAACAGAATATAGAAGTATATAGTTATATTGTTATATTAATTTCTATTAATTTAAGATTGAAATTTTATTAATATTGAATGTGCGTAGAAATAAACTATGAGGTAGAAGAGAGATAGAGGAATGCATATGAGTACTAATAAAAAGATTAAGACTGTGACAATACAAACACAAGGAAGACTAACTACACTTTCAGTAACTTAGGCAGAGACTTATCAGTATAACCGGACTAGTATGAGATCGCGAGAGTACAGAGGAGAGCAAGCTCGCACTGATGAAGATAGACATATCGTATTTTGTAGGTCACAGAAGAACGGCTCACAAGAGTCGGTAGTATGTGAGAAGAAAGACAGCTTATAATTGCCTGACGGTTGCGTATGCATTCTAGTTAGTATCAGGAATGATAGAGAAGAGCGAAGAAACATTAGCACAACGCAGAGCGAGAGGACGTGTTGTTATCACGATTTAAGTTGATGTTTTGCAGAAAATAGAAGATTAAGGAGATGGAATCATTATATAATGACTATGGACCCATAATATGACGAGCATGAATAGCACAGAGGATCCAATCATCATATATAATGTCGTAAAAGCTCGAACTTAGCTCTGTCACATCAAAAATGAGGTGACGAATGGTTATTATTCATGCAAAACTTTTCGAACATTACTATTACACTTTTATATATATATATATATATATATAGTACTATATATATATATATAGTATATTATATAAATATATATTATATATATATATATAATATAATATAATTATTATATATATATTATAGTATATATATATATATATAATATATATATATATATATATATATATATAATATTGATAAAAATACTGGGGCTTTTAAGTAATTTCCATTCTGCTGGGATTAAACCTGGCCCCTAGCAGATGGCCGTGTAAGTGTTTGACGACTACGCACATATGCTAGGGCCAGGTTCAATCCCAGCAGAGTGAAATTACTTAAGGGGTTATTTTTTATAATCCTTTATCATATGATTACTGCCGTGATATCTAAGTACCAGAAATTAGAAGTTATCAATATATAGTATATATATATATATATATATATATTATATATATATATATATTTATATATATATAGTATATATATTATATATATATATTAGTGATGCAAACCGATACCTGGTATCGGTATCGGCTATCGGTGGTTATCGGTTCGATTTTTTGAGTACGGTATGTATCGGGAATTTTGAGAGGAGTAGTTATCGTATCGTATCGGTATACGGCAAAATCGTTCTTTAGTTTCTGTGATTTTGCCGAGACGCTTTATCCAGATACCACACATTTTGCGTCTTTAAAATGATTTAGATATATATATATATTATAATATTATTATATAGGGTATATATATATATAATATGATATATCATAATATATATATATATACATATATATATAATACTATATACTATTAATATATATATTATTATATATAATTCAATACCATGTCCGCATTGCTGCACGAGTGGTGGTTTGTAGTTAAAGGTCTGAACTTATCAAACAATTCACGAAAAGCAAGATTTGATAGAAGGGGGTTTGCAGCCCTTGCTATCAGACAAAAAATTTAAAATATTTCCTTCAATGATCTCGTTGACTATGTAAGGAAATTTCTTTTGTGAACTACGCCGGGTTTCTGATTTCTTCTCTTTTTCTAATTTTTGCTTTTAATATATATATATATTATATACCTATATATATATTATATATATAATATATATATATATATATATTATATATATATATTATATATATATATATATATATATATATAATATATATATATATATATATATATATATATATATTTCACTCTCTAGAAGAGCCACAATGTATATATTAAAAATACAACAGCTACCGGAAAAGGAATAAATTGCTTTAGAATGGTGGTCCAATTTTAGTGAGGAAAAAATAAAAAAAAAAAAAAAAAAATTTAAATTATATCTAAAAACTACCAATAGCTACAGCGAAAAGGAATCATTTTTGGAATCCTGGTAAAAGTTTGGATTTTAGGAAAATGTAAAAAAAATAAAAAAAATTATTGTTAATAATTATAGTATATGATTAGAGAGCCTAATTTAGAGACATTTTATTGGTTACTTGTTAAATTAAATAGACTTTCTCATAAAATTTATGCTTTTTTTTTACTAAAGAATACCCCAAGGGTATTCCACAACCGGATGAAAGGAGTCGGGGTCTCTCGGCCTTCCGGGAACTACGGGGTAGGACTATTCCCCCCCCTCCGGGGAGGGTCTCCGGAACCCCCGCTCTTTGGTATTTGGGTGTCGCGGGGGTTCCTCCTCCCCTCCCCTACGGGGTATGGAAAACGTCCCCCTCTGTTCCCCGTCTGTCGAGCCCCCTAAATTGGCCTGTGTATACCTTACAATAATTATATATTACTATCTATGTCCCCAGCACCCCCAAAATTCTGCCATTTTTGTTTAATTTTTTTTATTTTTTTTTTTTTTACATTTTCCTAACTAAAATTTTACAAGGATTCCAAAAATGTATTCCTTTTCCCTGTAGCTATTGTAGTTTTACGAGATATGATTTTTTTTTTAAACAGTTTCCTCGGTAAGATTTTGCCAGGATTCCAGCAATGTATTCCTTTTTCCGGTAGACTGTATGTAGTTTTTGAGATATGGATTTTGGCTCTTCTAGAGGCTGGCCATATATATATATATTATATATATATATATAATATATATATATAAATATATATATAAATATAGATATATAATATATAAATATATATATATATTTTATTATATATATTTATATATATATATATATTATATATATAATATATATATATATATATATATATATATCGTCAATTTTCTGATAATTTCCGTATCTATTGACCTAAGCTGTATGTTAATATATAGCGCGCTTATCGT
>JABUQX010036639.1:12500-15000 GCA_015478945.1 Trachelipus rathkii
GAATAATGTGGAGAAGTTAATGAACAAAGGTACTAGGATAATTATAGCAGACACTCGCAAGTAATCCGGTGGAAGTGTGGGCGTTGAGCCAATTCAACAAATCTGGGAGCAAATGAAGGAAGCAGTTGTTGGCAGTGCAAAGGAAGTATGTGGATGTGCTAAAGTAGGAAGTAAGAATGTTAACGGTGAGTGGTGGAATGGAGAGGTGATGCAAGCGGTTAAAAGTAAAAACGATGCGTGGTTGAATGTACTAAGAGCCAATGATTAAGTTTCAAAAGAAAGATGTTTGGAGTATATAAGGAGGAAAAAAGAAATACTAAAAGGTGCATACGTAGGAGAAAAGAAGAGGTAAATGAACTGTTTGGAAGGAGGATGAATGGGGACTTAAAAGGGAATAGGAAGCTCTTCTGGAAGGAAGCGCGAAAGGTTAAGAATGAGAATAAGGGGAACCTGCTTAGAATAATGAATAGGGATGGTGCTTTTGTAACTGACGAAATCTATGTGAGGGGCAGGGTTGGCACCCAAAAACCCAGCCAACCCAAAATTGGGTTAACCGAAAGTCAACATTAATTTGGGGGAAAATATTACATAATTTTCAGTTTTATTACAACATTACAAAATTTTTATAAGCAAATATATAAATTAAATTAGATGCACAATTTATAACTCTTCAAGTGATACATATAAGCATATATAAGTTATAGTGCTTGAAACTGAGATGTAACGCTCAGATATATCAGATGAATTTGAAAACAAGTTAGACTTATCATGAGCGTTTTTGAGCTTGCACTTCTCAAGATGAGCCTTAACTCTTTCTATTTTTCTGATAATGTTATCACGGCAATAGTTGCAAATTACTCTGTTTGGATGTTTGTCATCAACAGTTACTTCACACCTTTCGCTAGCTTTTGCTCTTCCTCCCGAGTGTGAATGATATTTTGACATTTTAAATATTTTCTTTTAACTACAGCTGATGAGTTTTTTAATTATATTAGATATTAATTAATTAGAGAATTAAATATTAATACTATTTGAAATTTTATACAGTGCTTAAAAGAAAAAAAAATAGGGTTTAGGTTTAGAATTTTTTAGTCCGGATTTTCACAAGAGCAAAAAACCCAGCTGGGTTGGGTTTTTGGTCAAAAACCCGGGTTTTGGCCAACCCTGGTGAGGGGAGTGTGGAAAGAACACTTCGAAAATATGTATAATATTAACAGTAATGAAGAGGTGATAGTGAATGTGTGTGGGTTTGATGGTGCAAGAAGGAATAGGTATTTTGGGGATGAGGTTATTAGTAAGGAGGAGGTAATGGGTAGAGTGAAAAAGTTGAAGAATGGTAAATCTGCAGGTATAGATGAAATTACTGGTTAAATTATCAAGAACAGAGGCGAGATGGTGATCGATTGGATTTGGAATTTGTGTAATAAAGCGTTTATGGAGGGTATGTTCCAGGATTTGGAGGAGAGCAGTAAAGTACCCCCTTATATAAGGGTAAGGGAGATTACGGGAACTGTAGAAATTATAGAGGAATTAGTTTATTGAGTGTTGTAGGGAAGGTATATGCTGGTATTTTAGTCGAAAGAGTGCGTCGAGTGACTGAAGGACTGATTGGTGAAGAACAAGGTGCGTTTAGGAGTGGTAGAGGATGTGTGGATCAAATCTTTACATTGAAACAAATGACTGAACAAAATGAGGGAGAAGAATAAATTGTATTTAGGTGTCATGGATTTGCAACAGGCGATGATAGGATTAAATGGGAAGCTCTATGGCAGGTTTGGTGGTAGTAGGCTTCTGAATGGAATAAAAGTACTTCGTATGACGATAGTGAAGCGTGTGGTAGAATAAATGGTGTCAAAAAGTGAACTTCGTTTAATATTATAGTGGAGTAAGGCAGGGATGTGGTATGTCTAATTGGTTAATTCAATTTTGTATATGGATGGGGTTATGAAAGAATTAGAGGCTGGGGTGCAGGATATGGTGTTAGAATGATGGAGAATGAAGGTGAGTGGAGGGTGCCTACTGTTTATAGTGCGGATGATTTGTTTTGTGTGGTGAATCTGAAGAGATTTAAGAGGATTGGTAAGAGATTTGGCAGGGTGTGTAAAAGGAGGGGTTTTGAAAGTAAAAAACGTAGATAAGAGAAGGTTATGGTTGTTGAGTGAGGACAGTCCGAGTGTGAAGCTATGTTAGATGGTGAGGCAGCTGGAACACAGTTGTCTGAAGTTTAAATATTTGCGATATATGTTGGATGAAAACTAACGTATGATGAAAGAAGTGTTAGTAGGAAGCTTGTGAATCGGCAGGAAGGTGGCTGGTGCAATTAAATCGTTGGTGGATGTAAAGGGACTGAATCTTGAGTGCGCTAGGTGTCTTAATGAAAGGCTATGCTGTTACCTTTGTTAATGTACAAATGAGACTATGGTATGGAATACAGAGGTATAGATCTAAAGTTAACTGTGTTCAGATGGGCAATCTAAGGGGCGTGTCTAGGTGTGAGAAG